>CABHPH010162566.1:0-21981 GCA_902168325.1 Peromyscus nudipes
AGTCTATATTTGTCTCAGCAGATTTCCAGTCTACTAAAGACTGCAAACGGTTCCAAACACACCAACTTCAGGGGGTTCTTTGGAATCAGCAAGTCCTAAACTTCTGGTGAAATTCCCTGCCACCTTGAGCCCCAGCATCAGGCCAGCATCCCAGACTGTGAAAGCTACACTAGCCCCGAGTGTTCAAACAGAACCTGGGCAGCAAATCAGATGTACCCTGCCCTGTCCCAGCCTTTAACCAGCATTTGAGTCTTCCTAGGCCCTGATAATAATGTCCTAATTTCAGCTGAGAAGCAATTACTGAAAAGAGTATGTTGTTGCTCATCTCCACAAAGGGTTGGAAATTTAGGTCCATAGGAAACTAGTTCCCTTCTACCAAAGAAGCCATTTCCCTGTCACTGTCAAAAGAGACAAATGACTGTCTGTGGTGCCTATTAGCAATCAAAAGCTCATGCTGCTTCCAGGATCCTCCAGTATTACAGATGCTTCTTAAAATCGGGGAGTAACAAAAATGTACAAAAAGATTACTCAAGAAGGGGGCTTGGATCTGATTAAATGGATTACTTCGTGACCACCAAATTTTACCTGGTTAAAATGAAAGTTTATTTTCTCTGCCTCTCCACTTTACACATCCTATTTTTATACATCATTTGTAAATGTCAATGTCAAACACTATAGATATCAGGGGCCTTAAAATTACATTTCCTAACTCATTTTCCTAGAGCCAGTGGGGAATGTAATGGACTAAAATCCTCTCCTGTTATTATTAATGTTACCATAGGCTCTTGCATCACAAACTGGCTAAGCACATATATAAAAAATTCAACACAATTAAAATCTAAACCTTTAGCCCTATATAAATGTGAATCAGTGATATGATTCATATGATCTAGTGCCACTGGAGACTTTACTAGCTAAAGAAACTCCATTTTATGCTAGGGACCTACTAGCTGTTTGTCCCTGATTCCAGTTCCTGAAAGATAAGCTCCCAGTAACCATGACTGACTGACCCCCCACCAAGAAATACACAGTCATGACCATCTACTTGTTATGATATGACTAATTGCATTTTGGCTTCTGTAACTTTCTTATACAGATATTCAGAGATTGTTTTGAGTCTCATTACCCTCTCAATTTGGCAGAACAGACCAGTTTTTGCTTTCTTGCATAGATATTGAAGGTCTTTTTGTGGTTTTGCCTTTAAAAAAAAATCCTTCCTTATACCCCTCATCATGACATGCCTGGGATTCAGCTTTAAAGCTATCATCCTGCTACTTGGTAATCAACACATTTTTTTCAATATAATTGAATTAAGTCTATGGTCTTTCACAGGGGTCACAAATCATAACATTAGTAATGTATCATTCACTCATTGAAAACCCCTGAAAAAAAGCTAATCACACTTACCATGTTCAGAGACTTGATGATATTTTTAATATCCATTTGCAAAATATTTCCAACAACTGGAAAAGGAGTGGGTCCAGGTGGGAGCTTCCCTTTGCCACGATGTTGATTCCATAGGAAAAGAAGACTCAAACAAGAAAGGCAAATCCCCAAGATTATGAAGAGAGTCATTGGCACACTTTGAACAAATGCACTGGAAAGCTTCCACTCCAAGAGTCTATAATTGCAGATCCAAAGCAGTAAAGTATTTGGACTTTGGATGAGACCTCTTTATCTTCAGTAAACATTGGTCTGTATCAACAAAACTTCCCATGTCCTGACATTATTTTTCTATGTATTTGCCATTTCAACATAACCCTCCTTACTTCAGAGTATAATATGACTATAATTTAACAGTAAAGTTAAATACTATCTATGATGACTACTTTTGATTGCCAACTTGAGTAAATCTAGAATTAACTAGAACCCAGAAATGGAGGACACACAAGTGAGGTATTTTTGATTAATTTGATGTAGGAAGATCTACTTCTAATCAAGATCTTGAGTCTGAAAAACACATATCTTTAATCTGGGCCACACCTAATGCTGGAAGCATACATAAGAAACCTTATGCTCTTTGTCTGCTTATCCTCACCCTGCTAGCAAGTCTACTCCTTCACTGGCATTAGAGTCTACTTCTTCAGAATTCAAGCATATACTGAAGACCAGCTGAGACATCCAGCCTTGTGGACTGAGCAACTACCGGATTATTTTACTTTCTGTTTACAGCCAATAATGCTAATAAATCTCCTTTCTATAATGATAGGGAGGTTCATTCTATAAGTTCTGTTACTCTAGAGAACCCTGACTAATACAGATTTTGGTACCAGAAGTGGTTCTAGAGAAACAGAAGTATAAAGAGAGTCTCTTAAGTATCTGAAATAGGCTTTCCAATTTTCCAACACCTAAAATTACTGAAGCCTCTCTAGTTACTAAAGCCTTTCCTAGAAGTCTGGAGAATATTGAAAGCCCATGATGTGAGCTATACTACAAATTTAAGGAGCTAACTGCATTTGATTATACTGATTCACCAATAGTGAGTGGAAATGTATTTGGTGATGCTATACAATAAACTTTTAACTGTTTGGGGAAAATACCACTGCTTGGTTGGTTGTTCTTAGCATCTCTGGGTAAATTGACAAAGGATAGGGATGAGCTCCATGAAGAAAACTAACCAATATCTAGCATCTCAGAATATGGTGAAGGACAACAATGAACTTAGTGATAATATTGTCTGGCTCCATATGAGCATAAATAGTCAAAAGTTTTCTAAGTGTGCCCTAGAAGAAAAATCTTCTCTCTGGCATTCACATAGCTCAAGTTGAAGAAAATCGAACCAAAGCCCTCATTATAGGATCAGAAGAAGAGGAGAATTGGCTGTGGTCTGACTCTAAGTAGTTCCAGTGAGTCCCAATCTCATTTAGTCATTATTTCCTCAGTCCCAGAATATATAACTGAGAAAGATATACTTAGAAATTGGCAGAATTCTCACATTCCTTCACTGACCTATGGAGTGAGAAAAGGTGTCTATTGGACCTCACAGGCACCTTACTTGTGCCTGGCATGAAGTTTTTTATTTGGTAGCCTTACTGTCCACTAGGGACATTGTTACCACAATTTAGAGCATCTCATTTAAACTCTTTTTATGCACGCATATGATGTGGGAAATTTATCTATATTGGCTGAATTTCATAGACCTGGAAGATGCTATACACACTAATGGAAGAGAATTGTGATCACCAGTCTTGTCCAGCTGTGAACCCTTTGACAAACAATATGACAAGACAAGGGCACCAGTGCTATAGTGACATGAATATAGTGGGAGTTACCAACCACTTTCTGAGTGGATTTAAGGCCCAGCCCACAAGACTAAACCCATAACTGAAACTGTTATCAGGGCTGAGAAGCTATTGCTATATAGGTTACTGATGCTAGGGTATATAGAGTCAACCACTATTACTTTAAAAGGACATAGTACTTAACTGAATACTAATGATACATGTTGGCTTTATCTTTTTACAACACATTAAATTACTATTAACACCAAGATGCACAGCTATTCAAGATACAGAGAATAAGAGCCTGCAGAGTGCTCAGTACTGAATGGGACTATTTTTTCCACATCATCACATTCCAAGACTCAGGAATCACTGCAGATCTAGGGCCAGAATGTTGTAAGAGCCAGAGATCATGAATGAATACAAGGAAAAAGCGCTTTCCAGACAAAACTGGGAACAGCATACATGAAGTCAAACAGTTGTAACAGCAAACACAAGACATGTGGAGGTTCAAGCCAGACAAAATGCCAGCAAGTACATGTTGGATGAATGTGATCACAATGTCTCACCCCTAGCTAAAGAGCTACTACTAATTGAAAGCTACCAAGAATAGGAGACTTGGTTTTCTTAAAATCATATCCCCTGTTAGGTGAAACATCACATACCCAAGAGCATGTACTGGAATTGATTAGTTTAAAAAATGAAGACAAAATATTGGTGAGTATGGAATGAGAGTTGGATCTATGAGGATTGAGGGTGAATATAATCTAAATGCAATGTATAAAATTCATGGAATTAATAAAAGTATTTTAAAAGATGTCACCTCTGTAAATGGGACTTATTGCTTGCATTCTAGTAGAGGAAAAAGCTGTACATATTGTCATCACAGTAAAAAAAAAAGATGAGCTGAGAAGGAACAACCATTACTCCAGGTGATAAATGATGCTGTTTTTAAAGAAACTTACTGAGCTTATTTCATCCAAATTAAAGTGTGTGAATTTGGGAGATTTTAGAGCAATATGAGTCAGTAATAAATTAGTGATTACTGTGCTGTAGATAGTGGAGATAACCAAGAGTTTGAGTCATAAAGCAAGCTGTTCTGAAACCCATGTAACAAAAATTATGACAGTATTTACTAGGTTCTTGTTTATTTTGACTGTCATTGGGTACATTCAATAATGAACCAAAGAATTCATTGATACAATTAAATGGGATGTTTCTGTGCAGGGAAAGAGGTGAGGCCCAAGCCCCACTCTACCTACCTTCTGCAATCTCTACTTTTGTCAGGGTTCTGAACCTCAACTGTCCAGGTTCTCATCCACAAATTGGAATAATTTTGCCTCAGTAAAGAAGTAAGCAAACTAAGTAAAGATCAGTTGTAAATAATGTACATTATGTAAATAACATAAATAATGAAAGAGTGAGAATTGACAGAACCACTTTAGCAATCACTAATAAAATGTAATGTTTATATGTGTCAATAAGACAGTTTCTCATACTTAGGAAGTTTATGAGAAGCTGCTTACTCATAACAAGCATAACTTCTTTAGAGAAGGAGCCTTTGCTTGTGCAATGCCATTACCACTTAAATAATAAAAGTCATGCTTCTGGTATTCAAGTCCCTTCAATGCTTTTCTCTACCCATTCAGTTCTTCACACTTTGGTCCTTTCATACTAACATTTTAACTAGCACCCATGCTCCATTATAGTCTTGGCAACTACTCCACATTTAACAAACACTCATTATTGTGCACCAACTGTTTATAAATAATAACAGAATAAAAAGAACAGAGGTAATGTCTCTTGAAAAGATTCAAAGACTGCCAATTACACTTCCTCAGGTGCTTGCAGATAGGTCTTCTGCTCTGTGATGCTGAGCCAGGCTCACTTCTGAACTGATGAGACATAGAGAAATCTAATACATGCAAAGCTGTGTGAAAGACAGAGGGAGTACCTGCAGCCACAAGACAATCACATTGATTTCTCAGTTATTCTAGCTATGAGCTGTGAGACACTGGCAGACCTTCTGTTACACTGTCCCCAATAGTAAATAAATAAATAACAACAACAAAAAAGATAGCCTAGATTTTCCATCATTGAATTCCACAATGGAAAATTCCATATAGCTTTCTCAAAGTAACAACTTAATGTTCTTTCTTATTAAAAATTTTGAGACTAATATAAGGTATTTTTGTCTTAGTTATGTTGCTCAAAGCACATATTATGGACTTTTTAGGCTTCCATTCTTAAGAACATGTGTCCAAAGTTTTAATTTAGCAAGAACTATTTTAAAAATTCATTAAATATGCATATGGTCTTGTGTGCATATATATCTAGCCATGGGAGGAAACACAAGAAGAGTTGTGACTTTGAGACCAGCCTAAGGAACACAGTAAGACTTTATTCAACAAGCACATATTATAAGATACACAAAAAAAACCATATAATATTAATTCCTACTTGACAATAAACTTAGAATGAAGAGATATGAAGAATCTTTATTTATCAAAAAGTTAACACATGTGATTATTTCTCCTAGGAATGTCAGAAGGTACAGCCATAAAATCTTATCCAAAAATCTGAGGGGCAATACAAATAGAGAGGTGTACATGGACATGGAATCCTAAGGAGACCTCAACCCATGACAAGCAAATAATAATAATTAATGCATGGTGGCAGATGGGAAATAGGTTTCCATAAGGAAGAAAACAACAATTAGTTATCCAGTTTGAAAAGGTCAGTCCTGATAACATCCTGAAAACATAATCAATGTTATACAGATTTAACAGGCTGTATTTGTATCTTTAGAAATATGTATACATATATATGATGTAAACAATATATATGTTTAAATCCATAAACATATATATAGTTTGTATACAATAACAATTAAAAACAAAAGAGGACATGGATTAGAAAGATAACAAGAAAATATAAATATGGAAGCTTATGCATGAGAAAAGAAAAGTGGAAAATGATATATTTACACTATACTCTCAAAATGAAATGCTTTTTAAAAATTCACTATTTTCAAAGAAAGACATTCAAAACATCAATATCTTTGTTAAATATTTATCACCAATATTTGGTCATAACTCAGTAAAATTAAGCCAAAATCATTACAGGGCACCCTATAAAAAAAAAAAAAACAAGGTTAAAGTACTTATCATTGGGACAAAGCCTACTTGGAAGAGAGTTTAAACAGTGCCTAGTTGATTAGTCAATGAGGCCCCAAAGTACAAGAGGTCAATTCTACACCTGCATTAAAAACATTCTGTGCTACCTGATCACATCTGTGTCCGTCATAAGGGTCACCATAGATCCAGTCATGGTCTTCCTGCTCATTCTGACCTATCTGCTTCTCCTCTCACACTGGAGACAGAGCTCTGGAAGAGAGAAGCTACCTCCTGGGTCTACTCCTCTCCAAATTATTGGTAATATCCTCCAGATAGATGTAAAAAATATCCACCAATCCTTTACCAATGCAAATAGTTTTACACTCCTCTAGTACTTTGCAAAAGGAATCCCATCAATGAGAGAGAGGAGAGATTCTATAAGCAAGGGACATCGAGATCATGATGGGAAAACATACAGAGACAGCCAGTCAAACTAGTGGAAACCCATGAATTGTGGACCAATAGCTGTAGAGCCCCCATGGGACTGGACTAGGCCCTCTGGGTACACGTGACAGTTGTTTAGTTTGAACTATTTAGGGGGCCCCCAGATTGTGGGATCAGGATCCATCTCTGGTGCATGAGCAGGCTTTTTGGAGCCCAGTGCCTATGGTGTGACAGCCTTGGGGCAGTGGGAAGGGGCTTGGACCTGCCTCAACTGAATGTAGCAGGCTCTACTGACTCCCCATGGGAGACCTTGCCTTGGAGGAGGTGGGAATGAGGGTGGGTTGGGGGGAAGGCTGGAGGGCAGGAAGAGGGAGGAGGGGGATCTGTGGTTGGTATGTAAAATATATAGAAAAATTTAATAATAAAATTTTTAAAAAAGAAAAAGAGGAGATATAAGTCATGTTGCTTTCACAGAAATTTTAGTACTAGAGAAAACATTTTTAAAATTGAGTGTAAAGTCAAAACCAGTAAAGTTTTATGACTTTCCTGCCATTTGCCTCTTGTCCTGCTCTGGGAATTAGCAAGGAGAAAGGTTTCAGGTTGAAAAACATTTAGGTCATTGCATTTTATAATATAATCATAGAATTAAAAGTTTTGTCTACTTCCTCAAATCCTGATTTTATACTTATTTTCTATTATTGTGGCTGATAGTGAAGAATGAGGACTATTTCATTCAATGAGTCATAATTTTAGATATGCATTGTTCCTCAATTTTTCATTCGTGCTTTACTCTGAAGAACTAATTGGATCCTGATTTGAAATAAAATCAATGGGCATGGGCTCACACAGGAAATAGATGCTATAAACAGTGTATCTTAGCTTATACTGTGGTTTCCCAATCTCCCTTGATTCCATACAAAGCCTGTGCTTCAAGCCAAGAATGCTGCATGTTGAGAATGTGTTTTTTTCTACAGATCCTGCATGCTGTGGTGCAGCTCCTATGATGCCATCCTCTGTAATTTTGTAATAATAGATGAGAACTGCATTGGAACACTTGTGGTGACCCAAGATTTTAGATTTCTACTCTTTATTACAGCCTTTTGAGTTTCAACAGGAAGTGTTTCACAGCTTGGTCTATAGCAGTCATCTGACTATTGATATCTATTTCAGTATGTAATTGGTACGAGAAAGATGTGCAGTAATCAAATAATGAATAAGCATAGTATGGATTTTGAGGTTTCATTCATTTGCAATAGAACCCTAGAAATAAGTATGGAATTTTTATATCAGTTTCTTTGTGAAATAAGACAAAGTTACCTGTTGAATATTGTAGTATGGTGGTTCCTTGGCTTTAGTGTGTCAACTGCCTGGTCTATTGCCTGGCACATAGCAGGACATCTATATGTGATAATCATCAAAATGTGAGATATATACAGACTTCAAACTTAGGTTTTCTGGATAAAAATATTATAAAACAATACTATTACAAGTCTAAATAGGTTGACTCTATGGAAACCAGAGTGACATTTTTACTAATATTTGTGTTTTCTATTTTCATTCCAGTTCTCTAAAGCTTATGGCCCTGTGTTCACTCTGTATTTGAGCATGCAATCCACTGTGATGTTCCATGGCTAAAATTCAATAAAAGAAGCTCTCATTGATCATGAGAAGGAATTTGCTGGAAGAGGAAGGCTCCCAGTTTTTTATAAGGTTTCTAAAGGCTTGGGTAAGTATGCACATGCCTATGTGTTTACTGGAAAGTATGCATAAAGACCTGGAGTGTGGAAGGCAGAGGCTATGCTTTCTCTTTGGGCATAGCTTGGAAACTCTATATCTGCCACCAGTCTGTTCCTTCTTCTATCTCTCAGACCTACTCCCTAGTGTATGTTCCAATTTCTTTAGGCATTGCTTTTAGCAATAGAAATGCACGGAAAGAAGTAAGGTGCTGCTCACTCATGACTTTTCGGAATTTGGGCATGTGGAAAAGAAGTATTAGGACCATGTTCAAGAAGGAGCATGGTTCCTTGTGGAGGAACTGCAAAAGAAATTCCAGTGGTAAGTGCAGGTGTACGCATGACATCATCAAGGAATTAGGAATTTTCTGTATTTAGAAAATAGAAAATAAAAAGACTGTCAAATAATTTATGGTATCTGTATTGTAAAACAATAAAAATGAAGCTTATTAGAAAACAGGGAAATGAACAGAAGATTGTAAAAGTGCAAAAGAGCAAGAACCACACAGAGCTAACAATGTGGTAAAATGTTTTTGAGAGTCCAAGTGCTATGACATTTAAGAAAGTATCAGTGAACAAGAAGGAAAAAAGTATGTCATCAAGGGTTGGGTTGTATAGTTATGGTTGGTCCATACCCGTGGATGTTAGGCCACCTGTCACCATACTGCTGTGGTTGTTGATAATCTAAAATGCCTAATAAAGAGTACAGATAAAGTACTTCTCATGTTTGGAACATGGTATCTTCTGAACTGAATGTCTGAGTTGATATGTGGGCCATATTCATGGGGACAAGAACAATGTATCTCTCATGCAATACAGCATATGTGTTGGTCATTTGGCTCCTGTCATGCATGCAGGGGCTCTGTGTCTGTCAGTCACATGGTCAGTCTCTTCTGAGATTTTAACTGTCAATGCAGAAATTAGAATTAATATAAAATAAAAAGAATTGTCTTTTATTTGATACTTAATCATTGTAGCCTAGTAATGGGAGACAGTTGGGAAAAATAAATGCTATGATCTCCTTAAAAAGATATAAAGAATGAGTTAGGTTTCTGGGCAAATAGGAAGCTCATAAGACATTTAAATGTATGAACAAGCCATGTGACTCATTACTGAATTATTATTCTCTGATTGTACATTTTTCCTGAGAAGACTCAGGGACCTGGAATCTTGAAAGAAATTCACAAATAAGTATGTAGTTTACTAGATCGATGCTAATGTTTTTATATAAATATGCAAAGTCCAAGAAGGTACAAAGTACCTAGTGCAATACATGCATAGTAAATAAAACATTAGACCGTGATTTTTAATTAATTTAACATAAAGGAAATATAAGTAAGACCGACTTATAATACAACATATGACTGACTTAGTACACTATTAACTATATTAGTTTATAATTAGTTAAAATATATCTAGATGTTGGTATTACTTTACACAGTTAACAAATGCAGTGGTAAGAATGGCATTTGTAAAATGGCCCCTGAAAAACTGTCTAAATATGTGACCTGAAGCATAAATCTAATTAAATGTTATCAATAAAAACCAGGAGTCAGATATCTCAGTAAAACCAGAAAGAAGCAGGAGAGCAAACAGACTCTTCCTTCCTCTTCCATTCCTCCAGTCCAAAAGGGCCAAGATCCTGTCTCCACCCCAATTTATCAATTCCTGTTCTTCTCTGTACAGACCCCAGACCTCTAGGGCCTACTAGTGGCTAGCTTTGCCCTCTGACTCCAAGCAAGCTTTATTTGTCAGAACACAAACAAAATATAACACAACATTTCCTCCTTTGTCTAAATAAAAAGCACAAGTTTTAACTATCATAGAAAAACTATATACAATAAGTACAATAACTATATATAAATATAGGCAGGCAATAATTACATTAACAATGTCTAGTTCGTTAGCATTTGACAAATTCAGAGAAAATATTCCATTATCTATCCTATCTTGGTGAGTCCAAAGTGTTGTACCTAATTCACTTTCTATCCTAACTTGCATTACCAACCCAAAATTATCTTTTTATGCCTTTCAACCTTATATAGTTCATACCTCTTATGTGAGTTTCATTTCTGAATTTGGTAACAAGGAAAACTTTAACTATCTAATCTTCAACTCCATCAGAGACCTGAGAAGGATATATTACCTAAGTAAACAGGAAGTGCAGAGCAAACAACTTTCAAAATTAAGAAATGACAGGAACAGCTGGCTGCCTGGATAGTCACCCAAGGGTCCTCTGCAAGTTGGTGCATCCATCTTCAGCCTGCAGCCCTAGAATATCTGACAAACTTATCTGTGAAGTGAGATTTTTGAAGGACTGTCCCATCTTGTCTTGGCAAATTTTGACGGTCACTTTCATTTCTGTCCTGCTTGTCCAGTTTAAACAGCATGTTGTCAGTAATCAAGGCAAGGGAAATTTATTCCTGAGTGGCTAATTTTTGCCATAAAGAAAGTAAACTCCATATGGAGTTTCTTCAATGCCCATCATCTTCTTTGAACTAGATTGATGTTGCCAGGAGCACACACATCTCATTGTCATAAAAAAAAGTTATTAAAACATCTTAAATGCTATATTCTGTAGATCTCTGAAGTGTTTGATGACTACCTGTCTATCTAAAATATATCTCTGTTTGACCTTGAAAACATACCTAACATGACTATGAGCTTTATAATAGGTGACTATTAACCTACATTTATTATCCTAAATAGTTTGTAATAGTAACTTTCAAGGACCAGAAATTTACATTATATTATTAAATGAACTATATAAGTACAACATCTTAAACAAGAGTAGAAATGTACGTACAGTAGGTTCTAACAAAAATAACCTCAAATTTGTATCAATATACAAAAATCCAAGACAATGTAAACTATTTAAGACTAGTGGCTGCTTTTTTGATTTAAAAGTAGATTAAATAATATACCTTTTTATCCTATTATTTCTATATTGCTCCCCTTTTTCTTTCCAGAAAAAGATCCCCAAATCCAATCTCTATTGTTCAGCTTTTTCCTGACTGTTACAAATAACAACTTGTAACCAACCCCCTTAAATGATGAAAAATATCCATAACCCACTAAACAACCAAAAATCATCCACCCCACCTGTCAGAAATGTGGGCATCATGTTCTTTTTTATATTTAAGAAATTTTTTTATTCATTTTATTTACCAACCACAGATTGCCCTCTCATCCCTCCTCCTGCCCCCCCCAGCCTTTCCCCCTGACCCACCTCCCATCCCCTCCTCCAAAAGGGTAAAGGCTCCCACAGGGAGTCAGGAAAGCCTGGCATATTCAGTTGAGGCAGTTCCAAGCCCCTTACTTCTGCATCAAGGCTGAGCCAGGTATCCCACTATAGGTAATGGTCTCCAAAAAGTCAGCTCATGCACAAGGGGTAGGTCCTGATCCCAGTACCAGGAGCCCCTCAAACAGACCAAGATATACAATGGTTTCCCATATGCAGAGGGCCTAGTCCAGTCCCATGCAGCTTCCACAGTTGTCAGTCTAATTCTGTGAGATCCTACAAGCTTGGTTCAGTTAACTCTGTAGATTTCCCCATCATGATCTTGACCCCCTTGTTCATAGAATCCCTCTTCCCTCTCTTCAACTGGAATCTTGGAGCTTGGCCTGATGCTTTGCTGTGAATCACTACATATGCTTCCATCAGTTACTGGATGAAGGCTCTATGATGACAGTTAGGGCATTCACCAGTCTGATTACCAGGGTAGGCCAGTTCAGACACCCTTTCCACTACTGCTAATAGTCTAAGCTGGGGAGATGCTTGCGATTTCCTGGGAATTTCCCTAGCACCATGTTTCTCCCTAACCCCATAATGTCTCCCTCTATCAAGTATGAGAGGCCAGCTCCCACCTTTTGAAGGGTTCATATGAGAGAGGGATAAGAAATATTAGATATAGAGACCTAGTAGGAAAGACAGAAACACAGGATAGCTTCAGGAGGGCCTGAATCACGACCCAATGGCCTTTTCTGTTTATTCAAAAGGGCTTTTTATAATATTGCCAAGGGGCAGGGCAAAAGACCTCCCCCTTGAAGGTCACAGCATACCACACAGCCAAGTGTAGACCCTTCCCTTCCAAGCACCTGGTAACCACACTGTGGTCAAATCATCCCCCTATTCAGCCCTGCTGAATAAAACAAGCTCAGATTTTCAGGCCCTGTGTAAGTTCTCACTAGAAAACCTCTGTGGGTCTCCACAATCAAGATATCTCATTCATTGCTTCCCACTCCATCCCTCTCCTAGACCAACCGTCAAGTTCCTTTATGTTCTCAATCCTCAATCCCCTCCTCTTGATTACCCTCCCTTGCCCTGAGTCTACTCAAGGAGATCTCATCTATTTCCCCTTCCCAAGGTGATTCTTGCATCCCTCTTTGGGTCCTCCTTGTTAGCTAGCTTCTCTGGAGCTGTGGGTTATAGTCTGGTTATTCTGTGCTTTACATCTAGTATCCACTTATGAGTGGGTACATACCATGTTTGTCTTTCTGAGTCTAGGTTACCTCACTCAGGATGATATTTTCTAGTTCCATCTATTTGCCTGCAAATTTCATGATATCATTGTTTTTTACTGCTGAGTAGTACTCCACTGTATGTATGTACCACATTTTCTTTATCCATTCTTCATTTGAGGGGCATTTAGGTTGTTTCCACGTTCTGGTTATTACAAATAATGCTGGTATGAACATACTTGAGCAACTCTCCTTGTGGTATGATTGAGCATTCTTTGGGTATGTGCCTAAGAGTGGTATTGCCGGGTCTTGATTCCCCGTTTTCTGAGAAGTCTCCATACTGATTTCCAAAGTTTGCACTCCCACCAACAGAGCAGGAATGTTCTCCTTGCTCCACATCCTCTCCAACATAAGCTGTTATCAGTGGTTTTTTTTTTATCTTAGCCATTCTGACAGGTGTAAGATGGTATCTCAGAGTCATTTTGATTTGCATTTTGATGACTAAGGATGTTAAGCAATTCTTTAAATGTCTTTAGGCCATTTGAGATTCTTCTGTTGAGAATTTCTGTTTAGGTATGTAGCCAATTTTTTAATTGGATTGTTTGATATTTTGCTGTCTAGTTTCTTGAGTTCTTTATATATTTTGGAGATCAGCCCTCTGTCAGATGTGGGGTTGGTGAAGATCTTTTCCCATTCTGTAGGCTGTTGTTTTGTCTATTTACTGTGTCCTTTGCCTTACAGAAGCTTTTCACTTTCAGGAGGTTCCATTTATTAATTTTTGTTCTCAGTGTCTGTGTTATTCGTGTTGTATTTAGGAAGTGGTCTCCTGTGCCAATGCATTCAAGGCTACTTCCTATTTCTCTTCTATCAGGTTCAGTGTAGCTGTTGAGGCCTTTGATCCACTTGGACTCAAGTTTTGTGCACAGTGACAGATATGGATCTATTTGCAGTCTTCTACATTTAACATCCAGTTATGCCAGCACCATTTGTTGAAGATGCTTTCTTTTTTCCATTGTACAGTTTTGGCTGATTTGTCAAAAATCAGGTGTTCATAGGTGTGTGGATTAATGTCAGGGTGTTCAATTTGATTCCATTGGTCCACATTTAAGTTCTTATTCCAATACCAAGCTGTTTTTATTACTATAGTTCTGTAGTAGAGCTTGAAGTCAAGGATGGTGATGCCTCCAGAAGTTGCTTTATTGTAAAGGACTGTTTGAGCTATCCTTATTTTTTTGTTTTTCCATGTGAAGTTGAGTATTGTTCTTTCGAAGTCTCTGAAGAATTGTGTTGGGATTTTGATGGGGATTGCATTGAATCTGTAGATTGCTTTTGGTAAGATTGCCATTTTTACTATGTTAATTCTACCTATCCATGAGCATGGGAGATCTTTCCATTTTCTAATATCTTCTTCAATTTCTTTCTTCAAAGACTTAAAGTTCTTGTCATACAGGTCTTTCACTTGTTTGGTTAGAGTTACCCCAAGTTATTTTATATTATTTATGGCCATTGTAAAGGAAGATATTTCTCTGGTTTCTCTCTTGGCCCATTTATCATTTGTATATAGGAGGGCTACTGGGTTTTTTTGTTTGTTTGGTTGGTTGGTTTGTTTTTTGTTTTTTTTTTTTTTTTAGTTAATCTTGTATCCCGCTACATTATTGAAGGTGTTTATCAGTTGTAGAAGTCCCCTTATAGAATTTCGGGGTCACTTATGCACACTATCATATCATCTGCAAATAGGGTAAGTTTGACTTCTTCCTTTCCAATTTGTATTTCCTTGATCTCCTTTTGTTGTCTTACTGCTCTAGCTAGGACTTTGAGTACTATATTGAATAGATATGGGGAGAGTGGACAGTCTTATCTTTTTCCTGATTTCAGTGGAATTGCTTTGAATTTCTCTCCTTTTAATATAATGTTGGCTGCATGAGTTGCTATAAATTGCCTTTATTATGCTTAGGTATGTTCCTTGCATTCCTAATCTCTCCAAGACCTTTATAATGAAGGGGTGTTGCATTTTGTCAAAGGGCTTTTAAGCATCTAATGAGATGATCATGTGGTTTCTTTCTTTCAGTTTGTTTATATGGTAGATTACATTGACAGATTTTCATATGTTGAACTATTCCTGCCTCTCTGGGATGAAGCCCACTTGATCATAATGAACGAATTTTTTGATGTGTTCTTAGATTTGGTTTGCCAGTATTTTATTGAGTACTTTTGCATCAATGTTCATGAGGAAGATTAGTATGTAATTCTCTTTTTTCCTTGCACCCTTGTGTGGTTTGGATATCAGGGTAACTGTAACCTCATAAAAAGAGTTTGTCAATGTTCCTTCTGTTTCTATTGTATGGAACAATTTAAGGAGTATAAATATTACCTCTTCTTTGAAATTCTGGTAGAATTCTGCACTGAAACTATCTGACCCTGGGGTTTTTTGTTTTTTTTGTTTTTGTTTTTGTTTTGATTAGGAGACATTTAATGACTGCCTCTATTTTCTTAGAGGTTATAGGGTTTTTTTTAAGTTGTTTATCTGGTCTTGATTTAATTGGAGTATGTGGTAACTATCCAGAAAATGTCCATTTCTTTTAGATTTTCCAAATTTTTGGAGTATAAGTTTTTGAAGTATGACCTGATGATTCTCTGGATTTCCTCATTGTCTGTTGTTATGTCTACCTTTTCATTTCTGATTTTGTTAATTTGGATATTCTCTCTCTGCCTTTGGCTACTTTGGATAAGGGTTTGTGTACCTTATTGATTTTCTCAAAGAACCAACTCTGTTCCATTGATTTTTTGTATTGTTCTCTTTGTTTCTATTTTATTTATTTCAGTCCTCAATTTGATTATTTCCTGGCATCTATTCCTCCTGGGTGAGTTTGCTTCTTTTTGTTCTAAAGCTCTCAGGTGTGCTGTTAAGTCACTAGGTTGAGATTTATCCAAATTCTTTATGTAGGCATTTAGTGCTATGAACTTTCCTTTTAGTACTGCTTTCATGGTGTCCCATAAGTTTGGGTATGGTGTACATTCATTTTCATTAAATTCTAGGAAGTCTTTAATTTATTTCTTTGTTTCTTCCTTGACCCATTGGTAATTCAGTTGAGCATGACATGACAATGAGATGTGTCTGCTCCTGGCAGCACCAATTTACTTCAGAGAGGAGGATGGGCATTGAAGACACTCCACATGGAGTTTATCTTCTTCTTGGCAAAAATAGCCATTTGGGCAAGAGGCTGCTCTTGCCTGGACTGCTGATAATATGTTGTATAAACTGAACATGCAGGACCCATAGGAAAATTACCACTGAATTTGCCAAATTGGGGCAAAATGGTTCTTCACATTCCTGCTTCACAAAGGAGACTGTCAGACACTCTACAGGACACAGGGAGAAGTGACTAAAAGACTCTAGGCCTATAGGCTGAAGATGGATGCTCCAACACTACAGAGGAACTTTGGGTGACTGTCCAGGCAGGCAACTGTCTCTGTCATTCCAGAATTTTAGAAGTTGCTTACAATGCATTTCCTGTTTGCTTAGGTAATATTATATCCTTCTGGGGTCTTTGATGTAGTTGAAAACTAGATAGTTATAATTATAATTTTCCTTGATTATGATAAAAGATAAATTAGATATAAAACTTTAGACTCACAAATATAGGATAGATGACAGAATATTTTCTTTAATTTTGAAAAATACAAGCCGGGCGGTGGTGGCGCACGCCTTTAATCCCAGTACTCAGGAGGCAGAGCCAGGCGGATCTTTGTGAGTTCGAGGCCAGCCTGGGCTACAGAGCGAGATCCAGGAAAGACACAAAGCTACATAGAGAAACCCTGTCTCGAAAAAAAAGAAAGAAAGAAAGAAAAATACAAATAGACTAGATACGTAACTGTTATTCTTTCTTGATAACTGTTTCATTATATGTAATTTTTCTATGTTAAAGTTAAAACCTTCCTTTTTGATTAGACAGAAAAGGGGATATGCTGTGGGATATTGTTCTGTATGCTGTGAATATGTGATGCTCTGATTGGTTGATAAATAAAATGCTGATTGGCCAGTAGTCAGGCAGGAAGAATAGGTGGGGTAAGTAGATGAGAATTCAGGGAATAGGAAGGGCTGAGTCAGGAGTTGCCAGCCAGACACAGAGAAGGCAAGATGACTAAGCAGAACTGAGAAAGGGTACCAAGCCACGTGGCTAAACATAGATATGAATTATGGCTTAATTTAAGTATAAGAGCTAGTCAGTAATAAGCCTGAGCTAATAGCCAAGTAGTTATAATTAATATAAGCTTCTGAGTGTTTACTTGGGTCCAAGCAGCTGCAGGACTAGGTGGTACACAGGAAAACTTACAACTACAAGTGTGAATCTTGAAAATTACAGTTAAGATGCAAAGAGTTCTGTGGAGCTCATGATTTCATTCCCATAGTACAGAATCAATAGTCCTAAAATTTGTACCGTGCTATAAATCAATGGTATTATGCCATGATGGTACAGACCAGTGACTACAAATTACTTTTTTATGTTTATAGACCATAAAGAGCCTCAAAAGAAGTTCAGAGGTTAGAAGAAAATAAACACAAAAGTAGAAAGTAGAACAAAAGTAAAAGAGACAAAACTTCAGTTTCTTTGACAACCTATAAATCCTTAGGAGCCTGGAGCTAAGTCAAAGATATTGTGACTCTGTGGCTTCCTATGCATTCCATATATACCCTGTCATGGGAAAAGATTAGCTTCTTTTTTCCATATTTTTATTGAAAAAAATTCCTTTCTCATACAATACATCCTAACCACAGTTTCCCCTTCCTCCATTTCTTCCAGCTCTCCTCCACCACCTCCTCTCTCCCCAAATCCACTCCTCTTCCATTTCCTCTTCAGAAAAGATCAGGTCTGCAAACCAGACAGGACAAAACAAGATACAGTGCAACCTGGCAAAAACCCTCATACCGAGGCTGGACAAAGCAACCTAATAGGAGAAAAAGAGTACCAGGAGCAGGCAAAAATATCAGAGATACACCTGCTCCCACTGTTAGGAGTCTCAAAAAAAATACCAAACTAGCAGTCATAATAGGTGCAGACACATGCAGACCCCATGCTTGCCATTTGAATCTGTGAGCCCATGTGAGCCCTGCTTGATTGATTCAATGAGCCATGTTTTCCTGATATCCTACATCCCCTCTGACTCCTACAGTCTTTCCTCACCCTCTGCTGAACTCCAAAGGGAGGAACCAATGGAGAACTTGAATTAAGATTCCCTCTCAGCATATCTGGGTGTAGATCTCTGCACCCCGCACCCATGTGCTACTTGAGGAAGCCTCTCTGGTGATGACTAGACAGGGTACTGATCCATTAGAAGAGCAGAATATCATTAGGAATCACATCTTAAAATTATATTCCACAACAGTGTTACATTTGTTTATGCTGTCAAACATTTGTTTTAATGATGCAAAGACATGTTGCATTGTTTTATGTTACATTTGTTTAACTCTGTGAAGCTGTATTACTTTGCCTTTCTAAACACCTGATTGGTCTAATAAAGAGATGATCAGCCAATAGCAAGGCAGGGGAATGGATAGGATGGGCTGGCAGGCAGAACAAATAAATAGGAGAAAAATGAATCAGGAAGCAAGAGAGATCAAGAATGAAGAAAAGAAGGGGCCAGCCACCCAGCCACACAGCCTGCCATGGAGTAAAAGTGAGAGTAAGATTACAGAAGTAAGAAAAGGAAAAAGCCAAGGGGCAAAATGTACATGGGGTAATTTAAGTTAAGAAAACCTGGCTAGAAATAATCCAAGCTAAGGCTAGGCATTCATAAGTAAGAATAAAACTCAGTGTGTGTATTTATTTGAGAGCTGGGTGGTGGGCCCCCAAAAGAGTAAAAAACAACCAACTATATAAGAGCATATATTGCAGAATGAAAGAATTGTCTAGGTTTGAATATTGTTGTCCTTAAAGCATTGTACCCATGTCTATTACTTTTTAACTTTGTAACCTCAAGTAGCTGCCAGCTGACATAAGTGCTTCGAGAGCAGGATGTATCTGGCTTGATACTTAGTTAAGACTGTAGAAATGCTCACCTCTGTGTCTACAATAATGTTATGTAGGGAGTGGGAAATTGTATTTGGGGAAGCATAAAGGGTAACAATAAGAACTTTCATAATAATCATTATGTATTCCTTGAAATATGATGTATTTCTTAAAGTCAATAATGGGAGCCAATAGTAAAGCTGTTCATGTAACCCTGGTAAGAAAAACTCTGTTAAAGTATAAATAAAAATGGCTCAAGCTATTTGGGGCCACTTGAGTGCAACCCATCTGGTGGTCAAAATTTTTCCTTATGCCAGTGCCCCTTTCCCACCTCAGGACTTGAACCTGAGCTGAAGCTGGACCCCAGAACATCACTTATATGAATTGAAGGTTGAATGATAGTCTGGTTAGAACAGGAATACAAACTGAAAATGTTTTTATCAAGAACATGCAGAAGACACACGTGACTGTGAATTATTTATTTATCTGTTTTTCGTGGTAGAAATTTTTCTGTTTTACATGAAATCCGTGTTAATAGCTTAGGTTTAGATTCATGTGAGTACCAGGAATATTAACAGTGTTATAAAGAATATACAATGGTAGATATATTTGTGCAGTGACTTCAGAGACTGCAAAAAAGAGAACTGATGTCCCTGGGCAATGAGAGAACAGAAGCTGTGAGAAGGGGGAAGGACACAGTGTCCCTGTTGGGAAAGTGGTAAATGTAGACCTTGGGGTGATTTCATAAAAGAATACAACAGGAGTCAGGCATCTGATCTTCAGGCAGGAATGAAGCAGAGCTGGAAAGGGAGAGGCACTGAAGCAAAACCATTGACCACTGGGGTCGTATTGATGTCCTTTGGGTGAACCAGAGGTTTCAGCTTGAAGTTCTGTAAAATGGTGGTCAGGAACAGAAAAAGCTCCATGCGAGCCAGGCCCTCTCCTGCACAACTCCGTTTTCCTGGGGGGAAAAGAGACAAAAAAAGGTAACCATGCCTTGTACATAAGTGAGTGTGAGATGCCCTGTGTTTGTAACTGGATGGGTGGTTAGATGTATGGATGAATGAGAGGACAATTAGTTAAGCAAATAGACAACAGTGGGTAACATTTAAGTAACATAAAGTCTTAAGAAATGAATCATACAAAAGTCCTTATCAGCTTGGTTGCTCACATCTGTCATCTGAATATCTGAGACTGAAGGATGGTTTCTGAGTTCGTTATCAAAATAGCCTCAGCACACATACTGCATGTATGAAGAGTCAATATTCATGACAAGCATCCTGATTGGTGGAGCAGCAGGAAACTGTGTGATCACCTCATGGTGTGATGCCAGATCTACAAGGATTCCATGATCTCATGTGATCTAACACTTTCTTGCATTCTGAACTAAGAGAAAACATCCTGTTTCAGTAGTTCATTATTATTAAATAAGTAATCATGTGTATACTGTGTGGGACAATGAGCATGTCAAAGTCAGTTTTCCAGAGAGCCCAGAAGATTGCTCCTGATGTCCTGAAATTAGAGATATAGATGACTGTCAGCTGCCCAAGATGGGTGCTGGGCATTGGACTCAGGTCTGTTGTAATGGCAGCAAGTTATCTTAACTGTCTAGCCATCTCTCCAGCCCATCCTTACCAGTGAAAAAATGGCCTCCCCCAGCCAAAATTCCAGCAAGGACTGGGAATGTGCTCACACTGTCTCACCTCCAACTAAGGAGCAATTAGCTGTTTATAGCTATTAAGAGACAGAGAATAAGTTTTCATCATGGAAGTGGTTTTCAGGTGTGTTATCAATGCCTGTGAGGATGTCACTGATCCTTGAACTTACTAGAAGCAAAGAGTGTAATCAGTAGGTTAAAAGAGAGTAGATGAAGATAGGAGAGAGAGTGGTTCTGGGAGTAATGCAAAGAGTGGAAGGGAAGTAGTGTGCGTGGTTTTCATCAAAAGAAATTGGACACATGTGTGAAAATCAAAAACAAATAAAACCATATCTTAAAACGGCAAGCATTTCTTTTCCTGTTCTGTCGAGTTCTTGGAAGCAGGTAGAAAGTAATCAATTAGTGCCACCACACTCTCATAAAAACCAGAGAAGTAACAGAAATCAATAAACAAAACACCCATCCAACAAAGACAAAATGAGGTGTCGGCACCTACTAGTATAGTCTTCTTAGTATGCCTAGATGCCAGTTTAAAATCACATCCAATAGCAACCAGTACAGTATGTCTCCACCAGAGTCCAGCAACCTTACCACAACAGGACTGAATATTCCAACATAGCTGAAGCACTGGAAAAAGATCTCAAAACAGCCTGTTTGCATATAACAGGATCTCTGTTATATGCAAACACACTGGGAAAAAAGACATTGTTTTCAACAAAATGATGCTTGTCAAACTAGATGGCTGGCTGTATGCAGAAGAATCCAAATAGTTCCATATTTACTACCTTGCATAAACTTAACTCCAAATGAAGCAAAAACCTCAACATAAAACCAGATACACTGAAACTGATAGAAGAGAAAGTGGAAAATAGCCTTGAACTCATTGGCACAGGAGACGACTTCATGATCAGAACACCATTAACACAGGCACTGAGTTCTACAATTATTAATAAATGGGAACTGACAAAACTGCAAAACTTCTGTAAGGCAAAGGACATTCAGACAACATGGTAGCCTACAGAATATCAAAAGATTTTTACCAACTCCACATCCAGTCCAGGACTAATATCCAAAATATAAAAAATACTCAAGAAACTAGATATAAAAAGACACAAATAATCCAATTAAAAATGGAATACAGATCTAAACAGAGAATTCGCAATAGAGGAATTTCAAATGGCTGAGAAACACTTAAAGAAAGATATCAACATCCTTGGTCATCAGAAAAATGCAAATCAAAACTACTTTGGGCCACACGGTGGTGGCGCATGCCTTTAATCCCAGCACTCAGGAGGCAGAGGCAGGCGGATCTCTGTGAGTTCGAGGCCAGCCTGGTCTACA
>CABHPH010162566.1:22081-37266 GCA_902168325.1 Peromyscus nudipes
GATGTGTTACATTTGTTTATGCTGCATTTGTTTAACTATGTAAAAATGTGTTGTATTTACATTAATTTAATAAAATTAACCTGGACTCAGAGAGGTGGTGTTAGCAGCTAGTTTAAATGTAGTAGTAGGGAGGAGTGCAGTATGTTTTGTTGTTGTTGTTGTTTTAGTTGGGGTGGTGTGGAAGGAGAGAGGCTTCCTGGGACACCAGTAAAGAGAGAAAGTCAGTTTCTTCTCTAACTTTCTGAGCTAACAAGTTTCACCCTAGACTTTGAATCTTGAGTTTTATTAGAATGATAGACATTTAGTTAAAACTACCTTTAATGGCAGCAACAGAGCTATTGTCTTGGGGAACAGAATTCCCCCCAACCTATGGCCTGAGTGGCCCAGCTGCTGATAGTTTAAAGCACAGCTACTCTGATGAAGGTAAAATAGAACTTCTCAGAATGACTAAGATCAGTAACACAAGCGACAGCTCATGCTGGTGAGGATATGGAGCAAGAGGAAGATTCAACCTTTGCTGCTGGGCATGCAAAGTTGTACATCCACTATTGTTGAGTATTATTAGTTTAAGATGTGTTACATTCATTTATGGTGTGGAATATTTGTTTAATGATGCAAAGATGTATTGCATTCTTTCATTTTGCATTTGTTTAACTCTGTGAAGCTGTTACTTTACCTGTCTAAAACACCTGATTGGTCTAATAAAGAGCTGAGTGGTCAATAGCTAGGCAGGAGAAGGGATAGGCGGGGCTGGCATGCAGAGAGAATAAACAGAAGGTGAAATCTAGGCTAGGGAAGAAGAAGTGAGAGGGAGGAGTGAAAAGAGGAGCAGAGAAAGACACCAGGGGCCAGCTAGTGAATAAGAAGGAAAGAAAGATATGTAGAATAAAGGTAAAAAGCCCAGAGACAAAACATAATTAAAGAGTAATGGGATAATTTAAATTAGAAAAGCTGACTAGAAATAAGCCAAGCTAAGGCTGGGCATTCATAAATTAGAATAAGTCTTCCTGTGATTATTTGGGAGCTGGGTGGCAGGCCCCCTAAGAGTAAAAAAAAAAAAAAAAACCAACTACATACTATGGAAACCAGTGTGGCAGTTCCTCGGAAAGATAGGAATCAATCTACTTCAAGGTCCAGCTGTATATACCACTTGTGCTGGATAGTTTTATGTCAATTTGACATATGCTAAAATCAAATGAGAAGAGTGAATCTTGATTAAGAAAATGCTTCCATAAGATCTGGCCATTGGCAAGCCTGTAGGGCATTCTCAATTAGTAGTAGATGGCAGAGGTCCCAGACCATTGTGATTGGTGTTATCTATAAACTGGAGGCCCTGGATTCTGTAATAAAGCAGGCTGAGTATGGTAGAGGAAGTGAGCCAGTAATTAATACCCCTCTATAGCCTATAAGGTGGAAGTGTAAGCCAAATAAACCCTTTTTCTCCCCAACTTCCTTTGGTCATGATATTTCATCACAGCATTAGTAATCCTAACTAAGACACCACTCCTGAACACATATGCAATGGACTCTGCACCCTACCACAGAGACACTTACTCAAGTATGTTCATTGCCGCTCTATTCATAATAGCCAGAAGTTAAAAAACAGCTTAAATGTCCCTCAACGGAGGAACTGATAAAGAAAATGTGCTACATTTACACAGTAGAGTATTATTCAGATGTTAAAAACAAAATGATACCAAGAAATTTGAAAGCAAATGGATGGAAGTAGAAAAAGTAATTCTGAGTGAGGTAACCCAGACCCAGAAAGATAAATATGGTCTCTATTAACTCTAAGTATGTATTTTCCATTAAGTAAATGATAACCAAACTATAACCCATAGACCCAGAGAGATTAGGTATAAAGAAAGGTACTAGTGGGGCACACATGAATCTGGGAAGGAGAAATAGAATAGATTTCATGGGTGGACTGGGGATGGGGGGACTCCAACAGAAGGATCAGGTGGGAAAGGAGAGGGACTGCAGGGAGAGACAGATAGAATTGAGGGGCATTTGTGCTGTAATATAGAAACCTAATCAGTAGAAACTTCCTAAAATATATGAAGGTGAAGCTTCCAGTACCAGTAACGGGTTACATCCAATTGAGTTTTTGGCCTAAGGGGTTCCATGAAAATCTCTAAACAACTCAGGCTGTTGCCAAGAAAATAGGTTGCTCTCCACAAACTGACAGAAAGACCCCACTGATGAAGACAACACCCACACAACTTATGGAGAGGTTGATGCCTTCATATAACCTTCACCCCTCTGTTCTATTGTCTTTGGTACAAGAAGGTACTCTGCAGGCTACCAAAGGAGAAGTGTATGCACCAACTCAGCCACAACACCTTTGATCTACAAGGCTGTTCTACCTGCAAAATATGCTAGGACAATGGTAACATAAATCTTAAGGGAGTAACTAACCAATATTTGATTTGATTTAAGGCCACTCCACAAGATGGAACCTTGTAGATGGAAGTTTCTGTCCCACCCAGCCCTACAGCCATTCAGTCTCAAATAAACACACAGAAGCTTATATTAATTATAAACTATTTGGCCTATTGTTCAGGCTTATAACTAACTAGCTCTTATGCTTAAATTACCCAATTCTTGTCCATGTTTAGCCACGTGGCTTGGTACCTTTTCTCAGTTTAACATTCTCATCTTACTTCCTCTGTATCCAGCTGGAGACTCTGTCTCTGCCTTTCTTCTTCCCAGAATTCTCCTAGCCTGGGCACCCCACCTACACTTCCTTCCTGGCTACTGGCGAATCAATGCTTTATTAAACCAATAGGAGTGACAAATCTTTACAGTGTACAAGAGCATTATCCCGCAGCAGAACCTGTATCTGACACTGCTTTTGTGACCAAGAACCAGAAAAAATATAGCCCAGAGACCTATGGTAAAACCAAATACTACTGGTCTTTAAAAATAAAAAAGTAAAAAACAAAAATAAAAAAGTAAAAAAATAAATAAATAAAAATCAAAACAACTCCTAATGATATTATACTATACTCATTGATCAGTGCCTTATTCGGCAATCATCAGAAGTTTCCTCCTGTACCAGATAGAAAAAACACAGAGACCCACAACCAGACAGAGAGAGAGAGAGAGAGAGAGAGAGAGAGAGAGAGAGAGAGAGAGAGACTAAGCTCTACATGGGATATCTCCATCCAATCTTTCCCCCTCAGAGCTCAAAATTTGATCTTAACACAGCAATCTCATCATCAAGGAAGTCATGCTTCTGATTATTCAAAACTTACACCCTTGGGAGATACTGCATAAGTTCACACAGATCCTCATGTCACTGAAGCCATGGAAATGAGTTTCTATTACCTGCTGAGAAAGGCATGAAGTAGTCACTTTTCTTAAAGTTTCCATTCCCATCTAGGAAGTGGCCAGGATCAAACATCTCTGGGTTGGGAAATTCCTTGCTGTCATGCAGCACTGACGACAGTGATGTTACTATGGTTGTTCCCTGCAAACAACAAACATAGAGACACCCAGGTACAAAGAAATCATTGACCTAAATGCGTAAGGGAAATAACCTACTTCACCTTCCAATCCCTAGACAGGGTTAAGTGAAAAGAAGAGCAGGAACATTTCAGCACACAGCATGTAAGGAGCAGGAAGGAGTCTGAGACCCGTTCACAGTGATGTAGTTACCATGCCTCCAGTGACATTTGAAGTCAGTACTTGGATGTTTGGTGCTAATTATTCCAAGTCTGTTCTCGATTTCCTCAGATTTGGACATGTGTGTCCCACCATCTGCTGCTCTCACATGGTTCATCATCTGGTTTTCACATGGATTATGATTGCAACTGAAGTGCAGTATTATATGTTTGTGGAACAGGAAATCACTCATGAAAGTATACAAACAAAATCTAAAGATTCTGATATGATGGTTTTCTATCATTTGCATGTGATTTGTGGTAGATGTAGATATTACATGTCATGTAAAGAAGAGTCTATTCTCATATATATAATCTGTGTATGTAAACACATACACACTCACGTACACACCCAACAAAAGCAAAGAGGAGACTATTTGTGGTGTGAAGGGTACTAATGAAATGGGACAGGAAAGAGGAAAGATATTAAATATGTCATGATAGTCATGTTCTCTATGCAACAGCTAAATAAAAATGGTTCTGAATATGTATGTAAATAGTTTGAGCTGGTGCTTCCAAGTTTTCTTCAGTTAATACACATACTGACCCCCATCACTCCCAAATTTCTCTCTTTTTTTAACTTTTATTGATTCTTTGAGGATTTCACATCATGCAGTCTGACCCTACTTTTCTCTGTGTCCCCTTACATCTGTCCTCTGCCCTTTCAACCTCCCCTCAAATCAAAACCAAATTTAAAAGAAAAAAAACAAAAAAGAATCTTGTCATGGAAGCTGTAGTGTGGTCCATTGAGTCAACATTTTGCTCTTTAGTCCATTTCATTCATCTTCACTTGCAAGTGTTAATTGCCACAAGTCACTAGTCTGGCTAGGGACCTCTGGTTTCTGCTACATCACTGGCAATGGGCTCTTACTGGGGCTCCTCTTAGATATCCTGTTGTCCTGTGTCATGGAGATCCTGCTGTTTTGGATCTGTAGGTTTGTCCCCTTTACACACTCTAACGGTTTGTAGATTTTATGGATGTTGGGGTCGGCCAACTCATAGCCTTGGTTCTGGGCCCGGGTAGTAGCTGGGTTGGTCAGCCCACTAGCTTTCCCTCATCATCACTACCTGGGCCAGGTAAGCTCTCCATCACTGCCTAGGCTAGCTCACCAAATGCAGCCTACAGCAAAGAGCAGGGCCAGTTCTACTTTCAGACCCTCAGATCTGGGTCCCCGACACTTACATCACCAGTGCCAGCTCTACTGTTTTGCCCCAGCAAGGTGCAGGGCCTTCTCTCCTGATTGTTGTGCTGAAATGTAGTGATATTTTATTTGTATGTTAATAAATAAAGCTTGCCTGGAGATCAGGGGACATAGATACCCAGCCATAAACAAAAAGTTTAGTGGTGGTAGCATATGCCCTTAATCTGATCACATGGCAGGCAGAATCTCTGTGCATTCAAGAACATAGCCAAGTGTAGTGAGACACGCCTTTAATCCCAGTACCAACCATAGAGACCTGGAGGTCTGTACAGACAGGCAGTGATGAGGAAGTGAGGTGGCTGGGCTAAGAGCCAATGAGAAGGCAGAACAGCAAGGCAATAAAGGCATATCCCTGTATCACCTGTATCCCTGACAACAGGAAGCAGAGCCAGCTCTCTAGTGTGCTGCATCCAGTGAGGGTCAAAGCTAGCTCTCCCACTCTTGCAACCCTGGGGCCAGCTCTCTCACCTGCCACAGGTGGTAATGGGGGAAGGCAGACCAAGAGATGGTGAGGTCAGCTCTCCTCCTCTCATGCCCTCAAGGTCGGCTCACCTGCATCCCCAACCACAGGGTCAGCTCTAGTGTGCTGCCCCTAGTGTGCACAGGTGAGGTACACACTTGCAGTGAGGGGTGGGACCACTCTTCCTGAGTGCAAGGGTGAGATCTCCCCTGAAGGATAGCACCAGCTTATCTCCTGCTGTATCCAGCAAGGGGCAAGGCCCACCATCCCAGAGGCAGTGAAGGGTGGGACCTGCTCAGAACAACATGGTTCCAGTGACCCTCACGCTGACACAGGCCATGGACATCATCACCACAGATCCCAGCTGCCTGGCATGTGCTCAACAAAGCTTTCATGAGACCATACCCTGTATTTTCATATCAACTGAACTAAACATGTTCTGGTAAAGAAGTTACTCACCAGATTTCTAAGAGAGTAGAGTCAGCCATAGAGTCATGATTATTTCTGTATCAGGCAGTTCCAGTATGGGAAGAAATACTAGTTCAGTTCTCAAGATCCAAAGTGAACAGTCATATCATGAGCCATCAGCCAAGAGATACAGGATGATGAGCTTTAAGCAGATGCAGTACTTGACTCAAGCAAGACTGTAATCATGGCAAGGGGATCTAGGACACAGGTCATTCCTGTCTCATTCTTCAGTCTATTGACCACTTAGCTATAAGGACTTAAACTAAATGTTGTTATACTGTGCATAGACCCCAACAATAAGAATCATAAATCATATTTCAGGAAGATCTTTTGGCACATCTTAATCTAATTAAAACATTTTTCAAATTTTCTAAAGACATCAGAATTGACAGGGAAAAAATTGATAAGAAATGAAATGAGTATGTGCATTAGTTTAGTTGGACCTATTAATTCAGTCATCTCTCTCATAATACTTATGCCAACTTCATCTGTTCTCTGGGAAAGTTTCATGAATCCATACCCTAATTGACTGATCGCTGTCTCAGCACTCTTCTAGTTTCTGGTTGCTCTCATGTTCCTAATGTCCTGATTCTTTTTTATAAACTTTCAATTTTAGTGAGCATAGAAATAAAAAATCTGATTAATGCTATCTGGAATTCATAAGTCAGTTCAATCATAACATAAACTGAAATAAAAGACAAGCATATAAAAATATAGATAAAAATATCATCCAGGAAACATCTTGAAATTCCACCACAAAAATTTATAGATAAGCCATTATCTGTAATGAAAGACCCTAACCCTTCAGGCTTACACCCCCAAGCCCAAACTTCAGGAAATAAGGAACTGAAAAATCTAGTTCCCAGAGCAACCTGACTCAGCCATTATTCAATCTCCCCTGCAACCATGTAACAATGTAAAGAGATTTCTATTAAGAGATGTGCTCAACTGTGACTGGGATAATTGCAGGTGTTCCAGGAAGGACCACCGTGACCTGTGTGTAAACTCCACTCCCACTCTGATACCCCCCTTGAGGTTTCAGGAAAAATGTGCACATTGACATAACCTGTATCCCCCTCTGTGATCACTCTGTAACTAGACAATGATCTATCCCCCTCTGTGATCACTCCATAACCAGACAATGATCTTATGAAATTAGCTTCTAGACATAAATCAATCGAAATGACATTGTATGGGAATTGTAATCTTGCGGCTTTTGTGGGTTTCTCCTTTAAAAGCACCTATGAACTATGGTGCGGCGCTACTCTTGCTCTTTAGAGCAGAGGAGCCCTTCTGTATAGTTGCTTCTTCAATAAACCTCTTGCTATTGCATCAACTGGACTGGAGTCTGGGTTCTTGGGGTGCCCACTCGAGATCCTAACCTTTGGGGTCCAACAGTAATTATTAGAATTATACATAAGTTTAGGTTAAAATAAAAAAGATCACTCATGCCGGGCGGTGGTGGCGCATGCCTTTAATCCCAGCACTCGGGAGGCAGAGCCAGGTGGATCTCTGTGAGTTCAAGGCCAGCCTGGTCTACAGAGTGAGTTCCAGGAAAGGCGCAAAGCTACACAGAGAAACCCTGTCTCGAAAAAAAAACAAAAAAAAAACAAAAAAAAAAAAAAGATCACTCATGATTGAATCAATTGTTTGTATTAACCAGGTCAAAAGAAAAGTGGAAGTTCTAGAAAATGATCATCAGAAAACATGGATTACTCAGTAAATTTCTAAAGAAAATATTTACAAGCTACATTATGGAGGGATGAAGAAAGCATAAACTAACATATGACATAGCAGCTTTTTGATGAGTTAAAGCCTTCAGGATATAAATTCTTTCCAATTATTTGGAGATTTTTTTCAATAAAAATTTCAAAAGTGTCTTCAGGGAAATTCAACAGTAAGTTGGAAAATACACACGGAAGTATGTATGCAAAAGGTTTGTCGAAACAAAATTTGGAAGATGGGGCAGCTGTGGAAGCATCATTACCATGTCCCTGCCTACTGTGGAGCCGCCCTGGAGATCATGGAGCAGCACGAGAACCTGCAGCACTGTGTGACTTAGAGGACTGAAGTCACACTGTGACCTGGGGCATCAAGAGCTCAGAGGTGATGCAGAGAAGAGACAAGCTTACCTTGGGGATGAGGTAGTTCCTGAATTTAATGTCACAGGTCACTGCATGGGGAATGCTGTTAGGGAGAAGATCAATGAATCTCTGGACCTCATGAATCATGGCGTCTGTGTAGGGCATCTGGCTCCTGTCCTGCATGCAGGGGCTGCGGTGTCTGCCAACCACACGATCAATCTCTTCCTGGACTTTAGCTGGTTATAAACACGAGAAATGATGGAACAGCAGGAAAGTAGCATGTCTGTCGCAATAAGTCAGGGCCACACAGTACACAACCAAGGTGTCCAGCATTAAGAGTATAAATGTTGAAAGAACCCCCGATGAGTACATTTACATATATAGAATGCAAAAATATGGATTCACACCATCCTCATACTACATAGCTGCTACTTTGGGTGCATAAGTATGTACGTGTGTGTTCACGTGTGTGTTGACAAATACACAGACACATGTTCACATGAGTATACTGCATGTGGAGGCAGGATGAAAATGTCAGATGTTCTTCAGGAACCATTCCCTTTGCCCCCTCACAGGGTCTCAGGATCTGCAGCTGACCATTTAGGGTAGACCCTCTACCTGGTGTGCTCCTTAGTTCTGCAGTCTCTATCACTCCAGTGCAAGATTATAGGCATGTTCCACCACAACAAGCATTTTTACATGGATTCAGGGAAAAGTGATGTGTTTGTCACAATAATGCAGTACTACATGGACATGAAGAAAGTGCCTATGCTGCATTGTAAATGTACATTTCTTGTGCAGGAGTAAACTTAAACATAATTTTTATTATATATACTTATAGCTCTATCAAATGGAATAGATATCATGCTTCATTATCATATACTAATTATTTACAGCCATAATACCAAATGATATGTAAGACAATTAAACATTTAAAACAATAAAATGCAGTACAATTAACCAGATATTATTGTGATTAATAGAAGACATCATAAACAGTCATTAAATGTGTGCATGTACAATTTTAAATGATAATCCAGTTATGTTCCCATTATCTAACAGTGGTCAGGGTCAACATCAACAACTACTTGTGAAATGTATTCATATTTTAAATAACTGCTTCTTATATACTCAAATATACACAATATCTATTGAGTTGTTGATATCAGAAATGAAAATATAAGCTATACCTACATCCTGTATACAAATGTATAACTACAAATCGATAATAAAATATGCACATACACAACATAAGTACACACATACACACACACAAATATACACACATGAACCTGTCATTTCCCTAACCATTGATCTTGAGTTATAATACTTAAACCAATATTCATTGTTGGGATAATTGTATGTAGATGTAACCAACCGCCTTATTAAATAATAAACACAAAGCCAATGTAAGGATTAAAGCCCAAAGAGGTCAGAGCTAAGAATCTTACCCGCTTTTCTGCCAGCTAGCTTCTCCCACCAAGAGAGTTCCGAAAAGCCTGTTACTTCCTGTGCGTTTGACTTATATAGAGTCCTTGTTCTTCCTTCTCATTGGTTGTAAACCCAACTACGTGACTGCCTCGTCACTGCCTCTCTGTCCAGACCTCCAGGTCTCTATGGTTGGTATTGAGATTAAGGGCGTGTGTCTCCAATGCTGGCTGTATCCTTGAACACACAGAGATCTACCTAGTTCTGCATACCAAGTGCTGGGATTAAAGGCGTGGACCACCACCGCCCCTTACCAAGTGCTGGGATTAAGGGCGTGGACCACCACCGCCCTGGCTTTCGCTATGGCTTGCTAATAGCTCTGACCTCTAGGCAACTTTATTTATTAACATACAAATAAAATCACATTTCAGTACAAATAGAATACCACTATAATTGTATTTGTATATATACTCTGTATTACAAAAATTACAGTTGTTTTTTGTTATTGATATACTTTGTGACTGAAGTATGCCTCTTCTTTTTAGCTTATAATCGACCCTTTATGAGTTAGCATTATTTATAATTATTAAAGTGATGTTTCCACTCCAGGAATAAAAGCTCAGTTAATGGGGGAGTCAGACCATACATTTCTCCTCATTTGTTGTTCATACCTGCAGTATCCATGGGGCAAGTACATAATTGAGAGCTTTCTAAATCTAATCCCCAAAAGGCAATCTGAAACTCTCACCATCTTTCGTGGGCTGTGTAGATTTCTAGAGCCCGTGATTTCCAAGGACGTTGCATTAGACAACAGGATGGAAAACACCCCCCAGCGCTTCATGAAGAAAGTAAAAGTAGGGTGTAAAATTTATGGGATGTGTGGGGGTTTATGCCTTCATTTTATCAACACTTAAGACACCACAAGCTTCTCTTGAGAATTATGGTGCTGTCTCAGTGTGAATCAGGGATTTCCCTGAAGGATTTTCCTTCTGTTAGACCTGGTGTTTTGAAATTTCATGACTCTTTGCCTTGCAGTGATGATTTTTATTTCATTCCTTCCAACGGATATTTGGAAAGGATTGTCTATGAAGATGGTAAAATACAGAGATCTTTACACTGCATCATTGTCTGGAGGTAGATCCAGTTGCTGATATTCATGAAATACGATGGAGAAAGGACCTCTCAGACTCTCCAGGGCCTCAGCATACCCAGTTCTCCTCTTTCATCCTACATTATTCTTCCCCTGCCATCCGCTAAATGTTCCTGTGCACATGGCTGCTTGTACTCAGTTTATTTTGAGAATAATTCAGTGTTTTCTTTGTTGGAAACTGTCACTGGCAGGATGTAGGAACTATAGCTAGACAAGCCTCTGGTTTCTATTTGGCTCACATTTTGACTCTTTTAATCCAAAAGGGCCCCTTATGTAGAATGGGGAGGGGTTGTTTTTCTTATTTCACAGCAGATCTTCAGCCATATCTATTATACCATTCTCTTCCAGGCTACTTTTCCCTCATTCCTCATTACTATTTTGTTTCTGGAATTTCGTGAATGCTTCTTACTTGTTTACTGTTGTCTGTTTTTCTACTCTAAATACATTGATTCTCTTTCATAATTATGTTATTTTCATTTCAGTGTGCATTGGACACAGGATATAAGCTGTATTTGACATATGGTGATCAACTGGTTCAATTTAGAAATAAATTTCTAAAATAATGTTATTTGTAAAATAAAATATTTGGGGCACATTTTAAAAAATTGTTCAACACACCGGGCGTGGTGGTGGTGCACACCTTTAATCCCACCACTTGGAAGTCAGAGCCAGGTGGATCCCTGTGAGTTCAAGGCCAGCCTGGGCTACAGAGTAAGTTCCAGGAAAGGCACAAAGCTACACAGAGAAACCCTGTCTCAAAAAACCAAAAAAAAGAATTTTTGTTCAACAGAAAACTTATGAAAACTTATAAAATTGTCCTGTCTGTAACTACTGCATCAATGAAAATGCAATTCAAATGTACCAAAGAATTTAGAATGATTTCCAAGGGGAAAACTTCTTAGGAAAACACATAAAATACTAGGGTCACTTCTTTTTCTTAGATTAACATATTTACTAGATATTAAAGTTTTTTTATATTTATTCAATACTGGTGGGCAGGGTGCCATGGTACATGTGTGGAAGTCAGAGGGTAACTTTCTGGAATTGGTTCACATATGGTAACATGTGGGTCTCAGGGATTGAACTCAGGTCCTCAGGCTTGGCAGTATATGCCTTTCCCCACTGAGTCATCTGACTGTGATATTAAATATTAAAGTCATTAACTAATAGAGAAGTATTACAAGAATAATTAGTTTTCACATATTTTGCCAACAATTAGCTAATTACACTCTCCGAATATTAACTTGAAATCCTTAAGGCGCTTTATAAAGCAAATAGTTACATTTTCTTTTTTTAATTTTTTCCTTTCATTGAAAATAGATTTTCCTTCTCACATAATACATCCTGATTAGAGTTTTTCCTCCCTCTGCACCTCCCAGCTCCCCGTGCACCTCCTCCCCCATAGGACTACTTCTTATGCTTCAGTGAAGCGAGTTTTCGTCAAATCAGATTTATTAGAAAGAAGAAAGTCAACTGCAAGAATTTGCTCGCTTTAAAGCCAGATGTTGGTGAATACAGGAAAAGAAACAACAGGCTAAAATGTGCCAGTGGTGCCTTCCCCAGAGGACATCCAAGGAAACTCGGACAAAGAACCAAGTTTGATGGTGTTTCCTAAAGATAGGGTCTTTTCATTTCTCTCACCCTCCTCCCTACAAGTTGAGGAACAGAAAATTCAATACTGAGACTTTGAATAGCAACACTTAGGACACTGGCAGCATCTTCCTATCACCTTACAGGACTGCTGTGGGTCACCACCTGAGTCCTCACCTGTGACGTGTGGGTGCTTCAGCAGGAGCAGGAGAGCATACCTCAGCGTTGTGCTTGTTGACTCTATCCCAGCACCAAACAGATCAGTCACAATCACGACCAGATTTTCAATTGTGTACTTCAACTGCTGATTGCAACTTTCCTAAGAATGGTGTTACAAAATTATCTGATAATTTGTTACTGACACATCCAATTACAACAAATCCACAAAATTGCAAAATTTCATATTGTTGATAACACAGAATGTGGACTGTACACTAGTAATGGAAACCAATGTGGTGTTTCAGAGCCTGTGATGTATACACTCAAAATCCACTCATGTGCAAGCACCGGAAGATGCAATAGTGATAAGATAGCGACAATGCTTCTCAAAGAATTCTAATGAGCAATTCTATTTGTACCAATGTTCAAATAAGAAAGCAAATCCTAAGATTCAAGTGGAACTGTGGAGAAATATCTAAACCCCCCAAACATGAAAACCTACTGCAGACTACAGCATGAAATCAGCGTGACATTAATACACAGATCAAGACCCAAAGAGCTTTGAGGTCCAGATGTGCACAGACTCACATGTGGGCAAAACTGCCTTACACACGAAATAAAAATTTAAAAATGGAAAATAAAGGATCTCGTAGCTATGAAATTGTATGTTGTCTGTTGAGAATTGAAGCTATTTTCACAGAGGTAAATATGAAATTACAGTTTAATCAGAAATGCCAGTATTGGGATATGCACACAGAAAATGAAAACATGCCATAAAGAAATGCATGCACAGATGTTGATAGATAAATAGCTCAAAAGAGTCAGATGGAGAAACAACGCAAAGACATATGAATGATGAATGAGTGCATTGTGGTTCTCAAGCTTGTAAATGAAGCTTGCTGTAACAGAAATAAAACAGAAAGAAACTGAACTAAGAGGAACATCCAAGGTTTTATAAAGGTGCAAGAAGAAAGAAAGCAAAGCCTTGTACACTCTGTCAGAGACACAAAGGAACATCTATATAGAAAAAAATCACAGTAACAGTTACTAATAAAAATGGAGGAAGGGGAGTGATGGTTTAGTGGCTGTGGTTTGTATTGTAGAGCACTGGAGGATTTTGAAACTAGAGAGTTGGTAGTTAACAGTATTTGTGGATACATTAAATACCATCACAGTACACACAAAATGAGTGACTGACACTACAAGTGAGATTTTTCTCTGTTTCTGCAAATGGCACATATCCCTACAATTATTGATGGATTAAATGCAATCTCTGTACAAATCACTACCAGCCTCTTTGAAGGAACTAACAAGCCTATCCTACAATTCATATTGTAATTTAAAATATCCAGAATGGTCAAGCAGTCTAGAAAACAGCAAAGTAGAGGGACTCACAAAAATCCTGGATTTTAAATATTACTAAAATGTTTTATTAATGAGTAACTTGGTACATTAAACCACTAGCAAGGACAAAAATGATGAATTGAGCAAAACTGATTCCCACAATCAAACCTGCATTTTTATTGTTAATTGATTTTTGGTAAGAGTACCAAGGAAATTGCATAGGGAAATGTATTTTTCTAATTGCACAATGATGACACAGTTAAACCTCACAGGATATACAATGGTTACCAATCTCCAACCCCACTGTGGCATATTTATCTGAAATTATACTCAATTAAAATTTATTCTTCTATCCACATACTCTTCCCATTCCACACCTCTCTCTACATCATTCAAGCCTTTTAAATTTCCCATAGTATCTACAATTGCAAATATATTAAGGTCAATCAAGTATAGGATGTGCAAGTAATCTATACACTAGATGATGATGCCAATATTCATGTTTAAGACAGAACAGTTTATTATTTGTGATCAGGTTGAAATTTGTTTCATATTATCTGCCTTTTGTGTAGTCTTTCTACTCTGCTAGATTGTTTTAGCTTTTCTGTTTGTTTTTTAATTTAAAGAACAGGGCCAATGTGCACTTATTAACAAATTCACTTTATTTCTTCTAGGCATACTCATACACATAATAGATATTAAATTGCTTTTCAAATGATATTGGGCTGCTCTTAAGGAATCACTGGTAAATAAGTATTCAATGAACTATAATCTTATAGAACTTATCCAGTAAGTGTATAAATGTATATTAAGATGCAATTGTCATACTTTTATATACATGCATATGCAAGTGCATACATGTATATATACCCCTAAGTGTATAAATATATGTTAACACTTTACCTGCCTTCTTTTAATTAGGTAATAATCAATGAAGTCCCGAGGATTTGTAACATCCAATGATTCTCCATGTTCTTTTATTTTCTTCGAAAAGTAACTTTTCATATAAGAATAATTTTTAAAAAATGTGTTATGACTTCCTGGACAATAATCAAGCAGAGCAGGAAAAGTATTGCAAACCTACAAAAAATGCAAAAAATTTACTAAATGAATACACTGTAATGATCAAATTAAGACACATTTATAGCACACAGGAAGCCTTATTTGCATTTATAGCTTAGATATAAATGTTCTCCTTGAGGAGGTGGTTTATTTGCATATATAACAACTCTCTATTCTCATAGAGAGATGTGAAGGAGAAATCTCTGCCTAAATGGTCAAAAACCACAGTAAATTTTCCACATTCATGAATCTTTTTAGTATAAAGCATGTTCATGTCAGATCATTCATTGATGGTTCATATAAATTCTGTTCTACAGGTTTGAAATAGCACGTGATGCAAATTACTCACACTCACACTTTCAGATGACAGTAGAAGTTAAGATGGTTGGGTGACCTGATTTACAGTAGAAATCTAGTGCCTGAAGATTTTATTCCTACCAACTAGTTTTTCACACAAAAAGAGTATGTAGAAGTGGGTGGAGCTCAAAATGCCTTGAAATCATTGGACATCATAGCCCTTAGGGAATGTGTGTGTGTGTGTGTGTGTGTGTGTGTGTGTGTGTGTGTGTGTGT
>CABHPH010162566.1:37276-51359 GCA_902168325.1 Peromyscus nudipes
TGTGTGTGTGTGTGTGTGTGTGTGTGTGTGTGTGTGTGTGTGTGTGTGTAGGACATGCAAGTGATCTATACACTCTCTTCCAGGCATACTCACATACAATAAATATTAAATTTATAAAATAAAATTATATATACATATATATCACAGTAATTCCTTGTGCAATGGACAGGAGATGCCAATGCAGCACTTGAAAACTCTGTGGGGCTGTTTAAAGTCCAAGCACCATTAAACCATTCATCTTGTCATTTCTTCCTGTCACCATGTCAACTAGGATCCCAGCTGACGCATCAAACCACTGAAACTACTCAATGTTCCCTGACAAGTTTCATTGCCACAAATATTCTTCTTCTTCTAAGAGAATGGTCTATCTGAACTAAGATATCCCTATATAGTAATATGATGAGGATGTGCATAATTGTGGAAAAGAGGCCAATAAATTTACATAGTAGAAGAATGACCTATGAGTGACTTGCCAACCATTCACTGTAGAAGTGAATACAGTACTCTATAAAAAGAGCTCTATGGAATTCAATGGTAAAATCAATGCATAGGAAGCTATCAGGTTTGAGCCATCCTAACATTTTCCCTTCTGTCTTTCTACTTGTATAGCAAATGGTTTAGACCTCCCTTCCAGATAACTTTTCCATATTAGGTTAGTCAGAACTGTGGTGTCTGGTCATCTCACTGCTTGGTCCATATTGAATTTGACCTGTGAAAAGAAAGACTTTTCTCAGGAGGAAAGGCTCTTGGCTTCACCTGTAACCAGGGGGAGCCCAGAATCTTGGTGTTCTCATCCAGTTTTTCCATCAAGTTAAGAAATTCCTGATCTTTATAATCAAAACGATTCTGGAAAACAATGGAGCAGATGACATTGCATGGAGCACAGCCCAGGATGAAGGTGGGATCACAGGGTGAGCCTGGAGAGTTGGGAACAATTGTAAAATGCCATTAAAATATACAAAGATACTTTGCCCTTGTTAACAGGTAAGTTACTTTAGAAGTTTTAAGCAGTGTCTTAATTATTAATATTCTTAACAGCCAATACTCACCTGGTGAAGAATCAGCCTTAACCTTAACCTTGACTTGGCCTTCATTCTCAGTGGTTAACTAATGGCAGATCATGTCTACTGTATTGAATTATAAACATTAACCTCATCTGGATGCTATTTGTTAAAAAGACTTTTTTCTTTTTGGTTTTTCGAGACAGGGTTTCTCTGTGTAGCTTTGCGCCTTTCCTGGAGTTCACTTGGTAGCCCAGGCTGGCCTCGAACTCACAGAGATCCGCCTGGCTCTGCCTCCCGGGTGCTGGGATTAAAGGCGTGCACCACCAACACCCGGCTTAAAAAGACTTTTATAAACCTAATGTCCTAATGATCAGACCTGAGTCAGTTTTGTCTTTAGACCATATAGAACAGAGAAGGAAATTGAATAGTGGAGATCTGGAATTTTGCGTTTTAATGAATAATTGTAAGCATCATGCACAATTCCAATAAAGTATAAATAAATGGCAATATTATAGTTACATACAAGAATAAGGAGGAACAATTTGAAAAGCAGGATATATCATTGTTATGTGGGGAAAAAAGTAATATCAACAACTGTAAGTATGACATGATTTGCCTACATAACTAAATGATGTGACAGCCTTTTTTTTTACTTTTTTATCCATTTTATTGTCAGATAGCCAGAGTTTATAATATAAATCTTTCAAAATAATGAGATATTACAAGAATAGTTTGCAAGTCAGCTCTGGTTGCACAAATACTTGACACAGGAAACTGTCTTACAAATATATACATTTTCTTACAAGAATACTTTAATAAAGAAAATAAGTCTCTATATGTCTTAAAGCAAATTTGATTCAGTTTCTTCTTCCAATCCTGCCATCATTCTGAATTCTCTTTTATAGTATGTCTATCACATCCACAAAGGAAATTGCACCATATGGCTGCTTCTCGTTCAGCTACTACTAAGATTCACAATGCTAAAGGGCTTTAGGCTTCCTTTTCTGATCTTCCCTGAAAGAAAAAGAATTCTCTTATTCAGGCTCAAAGGGGTAATTTTTAAAACACTCCTTCAAAATTTGGATGAGATTAACCACCATTCTGAGTGATTGATCTTTTAGGGTCTCACTCAAGCTAGACCAGCTGATAGTTTAAACCTGCAATGTCAAGTCAATAGTTCATACACCATGAAGGGAGCCCTGAGAGCAGGGATGGAATACAAGGATTAGGAAAGCTCAAACAATGGATAGTTATTGAAGAACACTCTCAAAGTCAAGGTCTCTCCCAGGCTGGGTGTGGAAGTAGTTGTATAAAATACTGAAGAACTGAAAAAGGCTAATTATTTAGGCCAGTGGTGTCTCATCTCCAAAATGCCAGTGGATACAGAATCTTACATAGACTCTTAATCTGTCTGAACTCAATAGATGACATTCTTCTTATGCTGTGGTTTTAATATATGCTAGTATATAGCCACTTGCCCAGAGCAAGTGATGCTGTCTGCCAGGGGAACAGAATACTGACAATATTTGCCTGGAAACAGGACCCACCAGGTAAGATCTGTGACTTTCAGGCTTTCCTTCCATTGTTTCCGAAAAGTGTGTGCACTTGGCAAAGCATACTGTCTTTACTTTTCAGGTATCATGAATTAACATCAAGGAATTAGAGTGGCATTCTAAAGTTAAGTTCCTTAGGGCTTGGGAATAATACCCAACACCCTTCTGAAGACTCCCATCCAGCTCCAGTCCAACAAGTTTAAAAGCACTTGGGGACTAAAAACAGCCTTTATTTTTAATATCCATCTCGGGGCGGGGGGAGAGACAGAATGGGGAAACAAATGGAGACTTTCTTTTTCTCATGTTCATGTTTCAACCAATTGATTTTTCTCCTCAAGAAATAAATATTTTGAGCTGGGTGTAGTAGTGCTTGCCTTTAACCCCAGAACTTCTGAAGTGGAAGTAGGTGGATCTCTGAGTCTTAGGCCAGCCTGGTCTACAGAGGGAGTTCCAGGACAACCAGAGCATTTAGAACTCAAGCAGATAAGACTTCTCATTACGAAGACTTACTAGGTAAGTAGAATACAACGTATTGTCAAAGGGACAGTCATCAATTTTCTAACACAAAAAAAGAGTAAATATGAAAATAATGTGCAAAACTAAGACATGTAGGAAAATACTAAAGAGTCAATGAAAACATTTCTTGTTTACTTAAATTAATCATTGGATAAATTTCCATATATGTAAAATTTTGAATATTGGTGTTGAAATATGGTTTAATAAAAGATATGAATCCAAACACTAAGTGTTTTGTAACAAGAAAAATTGAAAACTTGTGAAATCATGCTATAAAAAGAAATACAATAATTGATGAAAATTCTATACACTCAGCTAAGAAATGAAGACCATACATCACATCACTGTTATGAAAGACTGTGAACATGGTGCTTAAAGGACCCTAGGATACACAAGTTAAGCAATGGAGAGCAATGTTGTTCAAAAAAATGAACATCAATATCATGTAGTTTAGTTTCCTTAGGTATACTTGGTGACATTACCACTATTATCATTGACAATTATTGTTTGGTTAGATGATATGCAATAGGGAAACTACACTTGTGCTAAAGAGAAGGCGTAGCTCCATAATGCAATGGAAAATTAGTATGAGACCTATACTCATGACATCTCATTGCAAATAAAAGAAAGCTTTGAATGGAATAAGAACCATGTGACTTAACACAGTCATACTAGACCAGTGGCTCTCAACCTTCCTAATGCTATGACCCTTTAATACAGCTCTTCGTGTCGTGGTGACTCCCAAACATAACATTATTTTTGTTGCTGCTTCATGACTGTAATGTTGCTACTGCTAAGAATAATATTATAAATATCTGTTTCCTAATGGTTGACTCCCAAATGGGTCACAACCCACAGGTAGAGAACTGCTGTACCAGACCAAGATATAAAGGTCAGATTATTAACCTGCACTTACCATTGGTTTTCCTCAGTTCCTCCACAAGGTACTGTGCTTCCTCTTGAACACGGTCCTCAATGGTTCTTTTTCCCATGCCCAAATTTCGCAGGGTCATGAGAGAAAAACGTTTCATATCTTTCCATATATTTCCATTGCTAAAAGCAATTCCTGAACAAAAGGGAAAAGAAAATAGAGAGTAGATCCCAGAGACAGAAGAGAGGGCCTGCTGGTGGCAGCCATAGAGTCCCAACATGTGCCTGAGGAGCAAGTATGGATTATATTGTCCATCCTGTGGCTCACTATGGATACTGCCTAGCATACACATAAGCACATGCACACTTACCAAGGCCATTAAGAAGTTTATCCACAGCTGGGAGCCTTCCTCTTCCAGAAAACACCTCTCCATAATCAATCAGAGCTTCTTTCACTGCCTCATAGCCATGCAACACCACAGTGGGCTGTGTGCCAAAATACAGAGTAAAGACGGGGCCATAGGCTTTTGAGAACTAGAAACAAGAAAGAAAAGGCAAAAATTAGCAATAATAATAATAATAATAATAATAATAATAATAATAATGTCGCCTCATTCTCCATATAGTTGACCTCATTGAGGCTGACATTATTATTATTATTATTATTATTATTATTATTATTATTATTATTATATTTTAATGTTTTTATTCAGGCAAACTCAGTAGCAAATGTTTTTGATATCTACAATTATGGTGATTTCAATTATGTATTTCCTACAGTGGCCCAGGCAAACACCCGGTCAATTGATCCACAGATGACTATGAAATCAATTACACTAAGACATTTGCCAGATCTCTTTGTCTCACTTCACAAATAAAAATGAAGTAAAAAAATTCTCCATTAATTTTTCTGGAACCTATTTCAAATGAATAAAAACTCAGAATTGGCACTCTGCTTATTCATTATTGGATGCTTGAGCAATTTATAATCACTTCATGCTCATTACAATATGATATTGAGATCAATAGTTGGATGACATCTGTAGGATCAGCTGTGAAACTCCTCCTGTGGAAAACTAGTGAGCCCTGTGATAAAGAATAGAAATATATCTGAGGTCACCACAAATGATCACATCCAGTTTCCACCTATTGTTACAAAAAAATTAGAGTGGGGCCATAGAATCTGAACTAGAGCATCCAATATCTGTAGAATAAACAGATTTTTATCACGCAGTGTTCCTTGCCACAGCAGTTTGTATAAACTGAAAATAGATTTTGGGAACATACATACATATATATATATATGTCACACATTATGTGTATTTCATTTCCTGTGTGAGCCCATGCCCATAAGCATTTACTTCAATCAGACACCAGTTAGTTATTCAGAGTCTAGCATCAATGGTTAATACCAATAACAATAAGTGTCTAAAATTCTGACTTATCAATGAACTATTCCTCAATCTTGACCTTCAGCCAAAAATAATGGAAAACAATTTTTAAAAAATATGTGAAGAAGCATAAGAACTTCTAGGAGTTCATGATTTATATTATAAAATGTAATGACTTAGATGTTCATCTACCTGAAACATATTCCTCATTACTGAATTCTTGACCAGGACAAGAGACAAAAAGCAGAAGAAACATAAAACTTTAAATAAGTTTTGACTATATGATCATTTTTAACAATATTATCTCCAGTATTTCATTGAAAATATTAGATTTATCTCCGTTTTCAAAGTACTAGAAGAGCATAAAGCATACTTACATTGGTAAAGGATTGCTGGATGTTCTTCACATCTATCTGAAGGAAATTGCCAATAATTGGGAGAGGCATGGGGCCAGGAGGGAGCTTCCCTCTCCCAGAGCTCTGTCTCCAGAGTGAAAGGAGAAGCAGACAGGAGAGACTGAGCACCAAGACCACGACTGGATCCATGGAGACTCTTCTTACTGACACAGGTGTGATCAGACTGCACAGAGCTTTTATCATGCAGCTACAGAATCAACATGTTGTACTTTGTGGCTTCATTGACTCATCAGCTAGACAATGTTTAATCTCTCATCCAAGTGAACTTTGACCTAGTGATAAGACAACCCCTGTTCCTCTTTAACCTCATCTTTTTGTCAAGTTTGCTCATGAGAATATTGGGCTTTATTCTCTTGAGTGGTGGCTGAATACTCTTTGTTTTTTGTAAGATAAATTGCTAAATGATCTTATTAATAAAACCCTGGAGTCAGATATTGGGGTGAAAAACTGAGAGATCAGAGGAATAGGACAAGCCATAGACAACCTCAACTCACCAACACCTCAGTCTCCAAAGAGTGTTACTTCCTGTATACCCACGCCTACATGCCTTTCTGTTCTGCCATCTCATTTCCTCTCTCCACCCAGCTATATCACTCCTCTTTCTGCCCAGCTCTGTCACTTCCTATCTGTCTGTACAGACCTCCAGACTTTTATGGTTAACTAGTGCTAGAAATACGGCATGTGCCACCACACCTGACTCTGTTCCCCAGTGTGACCTTGAACTCACAGAGATCCATATGGATCTCTGACTCCCAAGTGATAGGATTAAAGGTGTGTGCTACCATTGCCTGATTTCTATGTTTAATATAGTGGCTGGCTTTTTCCTCTGATCTTCAGATAAGCTTTATTAGGGTGCACAATATATTGGGGGACAGAAAACATCACCACATTTCTCCATTTTTGTCTAAAATTTAAAAAAGTTATAATATAAGAAAAATTATATACAATAAGTACAATAACTATATGCAATATATACAAGCAATAAATACATCAACAATGTCTAGTCTCTTTGCATTTGATAAATTTAGCAAAAATATTCCATTATCTATTCTATTTTTGTGAATCCAAAGGATTGTATCTAATTTACCTTCTATCCTAATTTGTATTACCAAAACTATCTTTTGAGGTCTTTCAAATTTATACACTTTACACCTCTTTAGTGAGTTTCTTTTCTGGATTTCTTAACAAGGAAAACTATAATATCTAATCTTCAATTCCCTCAGAGACCCAAGAAGGAAATAATATTACCTAGTAAAACAGGAAGTGCAAACAAGTGACTTCCAAAAAATGTGATTTTCCTTCAGAAAAGAGCCTCCAAGAGACAACCAAATACAACAAAACAAAATACAGGCAACCCAATAGAATGAAAAGAGTCCCAAGAGCAGACAAAAGAGTCCGAGACAACCCTGTCCCACTGTTAAAAGTCCCACAAAAAAAAAAAAAAAGATAACAGCCAAAACATATATGCAAATGATGTGGTAAAGAACCTTGCAGGACATGTACTTGCTTCAGTCTCTGTGAGCCCATAGGAACCCTGCTTAGTTGACTTAATGGGCCGTGTTCAAAAGCTATCCTTCATCCCCTCAGATTCCTACAATCCTTCCTCCCCCACATCCATAAGGTTCTCTGAGCTCCAAGAGGAGAGATCCACTTGAGACCTCCAATTTAGACTCTTTCCCTGTATAATGTCTACTGTGGGTCTCTGCAGTTGTTCCCATCTGATGCTGGAGGAAGCCTCTCTGATGACCACTAGACAAGACTCCAATCTATGAGTCTAGCAGAATATTGTTAACATAAACAGACATTGTTTGGCCACTACTACAAGTTCTGCACCACCATTAACCCAGCATATCTTGCATGCAGAATAGATTGTTGGTCAAAGGTTTTGTGGCTGGATTTGCCATGTTTCTCTTTCATTAGCCTACAGAGTACTTTCCCAAACCAAAGAGACTAGAAAGTAGGGATGAAGGCTCCATGTAGGAATCAGGTCAACCTCTCCACATTTAATGAGCTATGTAGATGTTGACCTTGAGAATGGGGCCCTGATGTCAGTTTTCTGAGAGCACTCCTCTGTCCTAGCATCAGCCTGGTTATTTGAGGATATTCATGGGACACCCCTTGGCCAACAACTCACTTGAATACAACCCTGTCCCATCACTGGGATTATCTGGAAACAAGAGATGACCAGTTGACATTTCATATTCCCCATTATTAGGAGTCTTCAGGATCACCCTCAGGTATTTCAGGAAGCTTCCACTGGTCTAGGTTGGCAAAATGCCCCCCAATTCAAGATGATTTTCCCAGCACTCTCTCTTTCCATCCTATCTCCCTCTCCCACCTGATCCCTCCTGCTCCCAGTCCCCACCCACTCACAGTCCAGGCACGAAATCTATTCTATTTCCCCTTCCCAGGGAGATTCACTCATCCCTCTTAGACCCCTACTCTTTACCTAACCCCTCTGGGTCTGCATATTGTGGCTTTGTCATGGGTAGCTGTTCTAGCTTTGACCTGGAAGTACTACCCCCAGTGAGGCTTCCTGTAACTGTCACACCTACCTATGGCCTGTCCCTGAGGCAGGGCTGAGATGGGAGCCCTTAAGACCTGTAATCTGGATGTGCCACTCTCTTAGTTCCTGGTGATCCTGGACGCTGGATGGTAAACCAGCAGAGTTCTCCAGAGAACCCAGCTGGACTGCATCTCACTTCTCCTGGATCCTGTAACCAACCCCTTCACTAGCTGTAAGTTACCCCCAAAATAAACCTCCTTTTTAACTACATGGAGTTGCCTTAATAAATCCTCCAATATGGCTTAATTATCATTTACTTAACAGTGGCTAATGTACACTTATAAGTGAATACACACCATATTTATGTTTCTGAATTTGGGTTGCCTCACTCAGGATGAGTTTTTTTCTAGTTTCACAAATTTGTCTTCAAATTTCATGATGTCATTATTTTTGACAGCTGAGTAATACTCTATTGTGTAAATGCACCACATTTTTTATATCCATTCTTTGGTTGAGGGACATCTAGGTTGTTTCCAGGTTCTGGCTATTATGCATAAAGCCACAACATAATTAAGCAAGTGTCCTTGTGATGGGAAGGAGTATCCTTTGGGTATATGCCAAAGAGTGGTATAGCTGGGTCTTGAGATAAATCAATTCCCAATTTTCTAAGGAACTGCCATATTGATTTCCATAGTATCTGTTCAAGTTTGTACTAACACCAGGAGCATTATTTGTAATAACCAGAACCTAGAAACACTCTAGATGTCCATCAACTAAGAATGGATTAAGAAAATGTGGTACATATACACAATGGAGTACTACTCAGGAGTAAAAAAAAAAATGACTTTGACTTTCTCCTTTCCTATTTATATCCCACTGATCTCCTTAAGCTGTCTGATTGCTCTAGCTAAAACTTCAAGTACTATATTGATTAAATATAGGGAGAGTGGACAGCCTTGTCTTGTCCCTGATTTTAGTGAAATTGCTTTAAATTTCTCTCCATTTAATTTGTGTTGCCAATGGGATTTCTGTAAATTCCCTTTATCATGTTGAGGTATGTGTCTTGTATCCTGAAAATCTGAAAAACTTTTATTATGAAAGGGTGTTGGATTTTGTCAAAAGCTTTCTCAGCATCTAATGGGATGATAGTGTGTTTCTTTCAGTTTGTTTATATGGTGTATTACACTTACTGATATTTGTAAATCAAACCATTCCTGAATATCTGGGATGAAGCTTACTTGTTTATGATGGATGATAGTTTTTATTTATTCTTGGATTTTGTTTGCAAGTATTTTATGGAGTATTTTTCCATCTATGTTCATGAGAGAAATTGGTCTGTAATTGTTTTTTAATTTTATTTTAATGTATTAACTCTTTTCATTTATTTAATATACCCACCACTGTTTCCTCTCCCTCATCTCCTCCCAGTTCTCCCCTGCTTCCCATCTACCCTCTCCCCTTCCACTCTTCCTCCATCTTAATTTAGAAAGGGGTAGGCCTCCCACGAGCTTGAACAAAGCATGGCACATCAAGTTGAGGGAGGACTGAGTTCCTCCCCCGAATAAAGGTTAGGCAAGGTAATCAAGCATGGGGAACAGGTTCCCAAAAGCCAGCTAAGGGCCAGGGACAGGTCCTGATCCCACTGCTAGGAGCCTTACAAACAGACCAAGATACACAACTGTCACTCATATGCAGAGGGCCTAGGTTGGTCCCATTAAGGCTCCCTAACTATTGGTCCAGAATACATGGGCTCCCATGAGCTCAGGCCAGCTGTCTCTGTGGGTTCCTCTATCATGACCTTGACCCCCTCCCCCAGCTCTACAATCCCTCCCCCCTGTCATCAGTAGGACTCCCAGAGCTTGGCTCAGTGCTTGGCTGTGGATCTCTGCATCTGTTTCAATCAGTTACCAGGCAAAGACTCTGAAGACCATTAGGATAGTCACCAATATGATTGATTACAGTAGGTAGCCAGTTCAGGCACACTCTCCATTAGTGCTAGGAGTCATAGCTGGGGTCATTCTTGTAGATTCCTTGGAGTTTCCCTGGCACCAAGTTTCTTCCTAAGCCTGAAATGGCCTCCACATCCCAACCCTCCTCCCCCACCCAGCCCATCTAACCTACTCTCTCAAGTTCCCTTCAACCCATCCACTCCCAGTTTACCCAGGAGATCTCTTCTATTTTCCCTTCCCTTTTTGGGCTCCTGTTGTTATCTAGTCTCTCTGGGGCTGTGAATTGTAGGTTGGTTATCCTGTACTTTACTCCTAATATCCATTTATGAGTGGGTACATACCATGTTTGTTTTACTGGGTCTGAGTTACCTCACTCAGGATGATTTCTTTCTAGTTCCATCCATTTGCCTGAAAATTTCATGAGGTCATTGTTTTTTACAGCTGAGTAATACTCTGCTATGTAAATGTACCACATTTTCCTTATCCATTCTTCAGTTGAGGGGCATCTAGGTTGTTTCCAGGTTCTGGCTATTACAAATAATGCTGCTATGAACATAGTTAAGCAAGTGTCCTGGTGATACGATTGAGCATCCTTTGGGTATATGCCCAAGATTGGTATAGCTTGGTCTTGAGGTAGATTGAATCCCATTTTTCTGAGAAACCACCATATTGGTTTCCAAAGTAGCTGTACCAGCTTGCACCATCAGCAGTGGAGGAGTGTTCTCCTTATTCCACATCCTCTCCAACATAAGCTATCATCAGTGTTTTTGATCTTAGCCATTCTGATAGGTGTAAGTTGGAATCTCAGAGTCATTTTGATTTGCATTTCTCTGATGACTAAGGATGTTGAGCAATTCCTTAAACATCTTTCAGCCATTTGAGATTCCTCTGTTGAGAATTTTCTGTATAGATATGTACCCCAATTTTTAACTGGATTATTTGTTATACTGATACATAGATTTTGAGTTCTTTGTATATGTGTGTGTGTGTGTGTGTGTGTGTGTGTGTGTGTGTGTGTGTGTGTCAGATACGGGGTTGATGAACATCTTTTCCCATTCTGTATGCTGCTATTTTGTCTTATTGACTGTCTTTTCCCTTACAGTAGCTTTTCAGTTTCAGGAGGTTCCATGTCTTAATTGTCAATCTCAGTGTCTGTGCTACTGGTGTTATATTCAGTGAGTGGTCTCCTGTGCCAATGCATTCAAGGTTGGTTCCCACTTTATCTTCTATCAGGTTCAGTGTAACTGGATTTATGTTGAGGTCTTTGATCCACTTGGACTTGAGTTTTGTGCAGGGTGATAGAAATGGATCTATTTGCATTCTTCTACATGTCAATATCCAGTTATGCCAGCACATTTGCTGAAGATGCTTTCTTTTTTCCATTGTATAATTTTGGCTTCTTTGTCAAAAATCAGATGTTCATAGGAGTGTGGATTTACATCAAGGTCTTTGATTCAATTCCACTGCTCTATATGTCTGTTTTTATGCCAATACCAAGCTATTTTTATTACTATAGCTCTATAGTAGAGCTTGAAGTCAGGGATGGTGATACCTCTTTCTTCATTTCTTCCTTGACCCAGTGGTGATTCAGTTGAGAGTTGTTCACTTTCCATGAGTTTGTAGGCTTTCTATAGTTTGCGTTGTTGTTGAACTTTAACTTTAACCCACAGAGATCTGATAAGATACAGGGTGGTATTTTAACTTTTTTGTATCTGTTGAGATTTGTTTTGTGACCAAGTATGTAGTCAGTTTTAGAGAAGGTTCCATGAAGTACTGAGAAGAAGGTGTATGTTCTTTTGTGTTTGGGTAAAATGTTCTGTAAATGTCTATTAAGTCAATTTGAGTCATAACATCTGTTAGTTCCCTTATTTCTCTGTTAAGTTTCTTTCTGGCAGACCTGTCCATTGATGAGAGTGCGATGTGAAAGTCTCCCAGTAATTCTTCACAGACTTGGAAAGAAAAATACTCAACTTCATATGGAAAAACAAAAGACCCAGGATAGCTAAAAAAAATCCTATATGATAAGGCAACCTCTGGAGGCATCACCATCCCGGACCTCAAGCTCTACTATAGAGCTATAGTAATAAAAACAGCTTGGTACTGGTATAAAAACCAACATACGGACCAGTGGAATCGAATTGAAGACCCTGACATTAATCCACGCACATACGAACACCTGATTTTTGACAAAGAAGCCAAAACTATACAATGGAAAAAAGAAAGTATCTTCAACAAATGGTGCTGGCATAACAGGATGTCAACATGTAAAAGACTACAAATAGATCCATATCTGTCACCACGCACAAAACTCAAATCCAAGTGGATCAAAGACCTCAACATAAATCCAGTTACACTAAACTTAATAGAAAAGAAAGTAGGAGGTACTCTTGAACGCATTGGCACAGGAGACCACTTCCTAAATAAAACACCAACAGCACAGACACTGAGCACAACAATTAATAAATGGGACCTCTCGAAATTGAGAAGCTTTTGCAAGGCGAAAGACACAGTCAATAAGACAAAAAGACAGCCAACAGAATGGGAAAAGATCTTCACCAACCCCACATCTGGCAGAGGATTGATCTCCACAGTATATAAAGAACTCAAGAAACTAGACAACAAAATACTAAACAATCCAATTAAAAAATGGGCTAAAGAGCTAAACAGAGAATTCACAAAACAAGAATTACAAATGACTGAAAGACATTTAAAGAAATGCTCAACATCCTTAATCATCAGAGAAATGCAAATCAAAACGACTCTGAGATACCACGTTACACCTGTCAGAATGGCTACGATCAAAAACACCAATGGCAGTCAATGTTGGAGAGGATGTGGAGCAAAGGGAACACTCCTCCACTGTTGGTGGGAATGCGAGCTTATACAACCACTGTGGAAATCAGTATGGCGGTTTCTCAGAAAACTAGGAATTCAGTTACCTCAAGACCCAGCAATACCACTCTTGGGCATATACCCAAAGAATGCTGATTCATACCACAAAGATACATGCTCAGCTATGTTCATAGCAGCACTATTTGTAATAGCCAGAACCTGGAAACAACCTAGATGCCCATCAACTAAAGAATGGATTAAGAAAATATGGTACATATACACAATGGAGTACTACTCAGCAGAGAAAAACAATGAAAGCATGAAATTTGCAGGCAAATGGATGGAACTAGAAAATATCATCCTGAGTGAGGTAACCCAATCCCAGAAAGACAATCATGGTATGTACTCACTCATAAGTGGATTCTAGATCTAAAATAAAGAACAGACTATTTTAAATTTTTTATCAGTGGATTCTACTGGAGTTTATCAGTGGATTCTGCCAGAATATCCAATGCAGACAAGCACTAGAGAGCTCCTGTGGCAAATCACCCTCTGAAGCGATGGAAGGATCTTTCTACTAGCACGTGGAGGAGACCCGATCTAGTGTTGGTGTGGCCCTGGGGTTCTGTTTATGTCTTTCCTCAGGACAATGAGGTTCTTCTTTGGATTCCTGAGCACTGAACGCGCCCTATGGCTGCTGCTGAAGCCCAACATGACAGAGACCTAATGGGTCTTCATGAAAAAAAATCTATCCTTCTGATGTCAATGGAGATTGAGAGCCCAACATCGCCAGCTTTGGCAAGCATTAATGTAAGCCTAGGAACTGTAACCATAAGATTGGATTTGCCAGAAGAGCTGCCAGCTAAAGTTGTGCTGGGATCAAGAAAAATGGGCCTTGGCAGTACGTGTTACTGGATTTGTATCCATGCCAGTGGATGTCCACACAATCCAGAAGAGAATTTGACATTGCTACTGCCGCTGTTGCCGTTATAGCAATGGTGCCCACCACTGCTACTCTTTCTGGGATTACCATTTCATAATTGCTT
>CABHPH010162567.1:0-25633 GCA_902168325.1 Peromyscus nudipes
ATGGTATGCACTCACTCATAGGAGGATACTAGATGTAAAACAAAGATTTCTAGACTGCTACTCACAACTACAGGGAGGCTACCCAGAAAACAGGACCCTAAGAAAGACTCAGGGATCACCCAATGACAGAGAAATGGATGAGATCTACATGAACAACCTGGACATGAGTGGGGGTAATGAAGTGCAAGGTTCGAGGGAATGAGAGCTTAGGGGAGCGGAAGATCCCAGCTGGATCAAGAACAGAGAGGGGGAACAAGAAATAAGTGACCATGATAAATGAAGACCCCATGGGAATAGGAAGAAGCAAAGTTCTAGAGAGGTTCCCAGAAATCCACAAAGATATCTCCACAATAGACTACTGGCAGTGGGTGAGAGAAAGCCCGAAATGACCTACTCTGGTGATAGGATGGCCAAAAACCCTAATTGTCGTGCTAGCAACCCCATCCAGTGACTGAGGGAACCGGATGCAGAGATCCATGGCCAGGCCCCAGGTGGAGCTGCAGGAGTCAAATTGGAGAGAAAGCGGAGGGTTGTGTGAGTGAGAATTGTTGAAACCAAGATTAGAAAAAGCACAGGGACAAATATCCAAATGAATGGAAACACATGAACTATGAACCAATAGCTGAGGAGCCCCCAACTGGATCAGGCCCTCTGGATAAGTGAGACAGTGGATTAGCTTGAACTGTTTGGGAGGCACCCAGGCAGTGGGACCGGGACCTGTCCTCACTGCATGAGCTGGCTGTTTGGAACCTGGGGCCTATGCAGGGACACTTAGCTCAGCCTGGGAGGAGGGAACTGGACCTGCCTGAACTGAATCTACCAGGTTGAACTCAATCCCCAGGGGAGTCTTTGCCCTGGACATGGGAATGGGGAGTGGACTGGGGAAAAGGGGGGGCAGGATGGGGAGGACAAAGGAATCCGTGGCTGATATGTAAAATTAAATTAAATTATAAAATAAAATTAAAATAAATAAATAAAAAATGTGTGAAGTTTGTGGTAATGTTTTAAAAGGCATAGTGAGTGACATGAAGTTATAATAATCCTGATTCACAGCATTTGTATGCACAGTTCCAATAAGCATAAACTCACCAGTATGTTTTCTCTTTCAAATGACACTTTTTTATGTCATTGTTAATCCTAAGATTTAATAAAATGCTGAGAAGCCCTTTAAACATGGTGTTTTCTTCTTATTACAAGACCTATTATATTGTATTGTAATTGTCTGCTTACCCTACAAAAGTAAGGACATTACTGGCAGAAAAAGTATAAACCTCTTGGGAATATAAAAACTGAAACATAAAGTAAGCCTCATTCATCTTTTTATCACTAACACTATTAGTTTACCTGACAGATAGTTAAATTCAATCAATAAAATTTTGTTGAGTAAAAATGTTTGTAAAGTACATGTGTAAATGAAATAAAATGGTCTTAGCTAAGTTAAGATATGAAAGAAAATAAATCAGCTCTGAGGTCAAATGCAGCAGCATTGTTTATGGCATCCTTATTTAACATGCACAGGTCATAAAGCAGCCTTCCGATCTTTTGTTGGTAAAGTATAGTTAATTAAAAATGGATACATAGAATGAATAGCTGGAGCACAGAGGACATTTAGGACAGGGAAAGTACTCAGTATGTTAATATAATGGTCGACACATTATTATAAATTATACATTTGTCAAGACTCATAGAATGCAGAACATCAACAATGAACACTAATGTGAGCTATGAACTTTGTGTGACCATGATATGTCAGTGTGGGTTCATCAGTTGTAACAAACTCACCACGTCTGATGCTGTTGCCAATAATGAGAAAGAATGGAAAGGTGTAGGATGGGAGTATGAGGGAGCACTCTGTATTTCTACTCCATTAGCAATGACCCTAAAACTGCTATATAAAGTAAAGCCTCAAAATTCAAACACCGGATAAATGCAGGTAATGCTAAAATAGTCATGAAAATAAAGAATGATATCAAGGAAATGTACATGAATATATTTACCTAAATTATTAAACCTAGAGGCAGAATGTACCACGGTAACCCATTTGTTTCACAGAAATGTTAACACATGAGCATTGTTAGAACTACTTTTTTCAGTTTCTTTTTCAAAATTTCAGAATTTTAAGCAACAAAATGAATGCCACAATAAGTATAAAGCCACATAAAAATGGCAAGAAATGCTTGTGACTTGATGGCTTGCTTTGGTTCTCATCAAAACCACAAAATTGAGTCTAATTCCTTGAGCCTCTTACTACATTTCTTTAGGGAACAGACCAGACTTGTACACAAAATGTCATGTATATCCATTCTGCCTGGAGTTTTCCAAATGACTGTCCTGGAGTGACTATGTTTCCTTCTGTCTTTTTTGGAAATTGCCCTGAGAGCAAAGATGTTGGGAATTGCTCAAAAAAGTCTAGTGACATTGAAAATCTCTCATGTTCCCAATAGAAAAGATTCTGGCTGAGACAAAAAAAAGTAAACATTTTGTAACCTAAATTAAGCCCAGGTATCCTTTGGGAAGTTCAGGAAGCCAAACGTTTACATTTCAATTGTCATGCTTTTACCAATCCCCACATAATCAGAAAAAGAAATCTGGGAAAATACAAATTTTCACTCCATGTTCATCTCTGGACTGTCAAGCAGGAAGTGAATGTACAGGAATCAGAACTGTACATGAAGACACTAAGTTTAAAGGAATACCTTCCTGTAATGTCATACTGCAAGCCCTAAAAAGGATTTCTGTGTTGGGCTCTGATTTATTTTACTTTTATAGCTCTTAGAATTCAAGATAACTCTTTTTGTCTAAATACTATGCAAATATGAGTGAGAGGAAATCATTCAGAAGCAAAATATGAGAGTAAATAAAATTATTGATAACACATTGGAAAAGATGTTAAAGATGTCTATAACCTTCAACAATCAAGAACAATAAAACCTAGGGAAGGAGTAAGACTTTGAGTTCCAAAGTAACCATTTATAGCCTTTGAACTTCCAATGAAAAATATTCTAACTTACATAAAGAAAACAGAAAATAAGGTACAATTAAAATGGCAGTACTGTCTCTGAGAATACCCAGTCCAAGGATTCAATGAAAAATGAATGAACCAACTCTCTTAAATGTTGTGAGTGAGCACCATAGATAAGAAAGAAGGCAAATAGGGGAAAATAGGCATAACAGGATGCAATAGGAGAAAAAAATTAATTAACTTGAAACTTTAAAGCTGAAAAGCACTATAAATGAAATTACAAAATAATTAAAATGATTCAAGGGTAGAATTGACCAAATATTGAAATAATAAGCATATTAAAAAAACAGGATGGAAATCAGACAGAAAAGCAAAAGAAAGATGAGTAATGAAAATGAATATAATCTGAGATGTATATGACATGCCACCACACACAAATCAACATACACATATAATAGCATGCAAACACACACTTACACAGATAGATACACATATACATAATACATGCACACACACATTCACATACATGTAAAAGATAGTTGCATACACTTACACATGCAGACTCACACACATGCACACACAGACACACACATATAGACACTGACACAAACACACACGTTCTCACACACACACACATGTACACACAAATACACATATGTGCACACATACATATACACAGAGATATGCACACTTATGCACAAACAGATTCACAACTCAGATAAACATACATACTCACATGCCCACTCAAAATCACACACAGTCAGTCACACACACACACACACACACACACACACACACACACACAATCTGACATTCTGAAGGAGGGAGAAGCAGAGGTTCAGAGAGACTAGTGAAGACATAATTACCAAAAGCATTCTAATATGGATTAAAGGCCTGAAGCTCATAATAGGGTATGCTTAATATTACTGAGAATCAAAACAAATTACAAACTAAGAGTCCAAAAACCAAATGAGAAATCTTAAAAGCAACAAGAAAGAGAAAGCTCATCATCACACAAAAGAAGAGCCCATCAGATTACCATCTATTTTTTATATGGGAAATGATGAAGACCACAGCTGAGCAAACAGCTCAGTGGGTAAAATTCGTGGTCAGTAAGAATTAAGGCTGGTATTGGGATCCTAGCATCCATATAAAAACTGAGTACCATGACATTTACTTGAAATGTCAGTGTAGGGAAGCAACAGAGACAGGCGGATCCTGGGATCCTACTCAGTAACCAGCCTAACCCAAAAGAGAACTTCCCAAGTCAGAGAACAATATTGTCTTTTAGAAATATAGAGACAATATTGTGTTTTGAAATCATATAGAGAACAGGCTGAAGAGATGGCTCACTGGTAAAGAGCACTTGCTGCTCTTGTAGAGGAACTGAGTTTGATTCCCAACACCCCATGGTGGCTGAGAACTTCCTGTAACTCCAATTCCAGGGGATCCAATGCTCTCCACTGTTTTCCACATGCATGTTCACACACACACACACACACACACACACACACACACACACACACACATAGAGTGCACATATAAACAAAGAGGCATGCACATATAACTAAAACTATGAATTCTTTTGTTTATTATTTGTACATTTTAAACATGTCTATTTTAAATATATGTGTAGATGAATTTCTAAACAATCTTATTAAATAAGAAACACAGACCAAATACAGGAGTGAAAGCCGTAGAGATCAGAGAAAAAGGAATATCCACCAGCTAACCTTAGCTCACCACGCCACTGCTGTAGCTTCCCAAGAGAACCAGCCTCTTCCTGTCTAACCTGCACCTTTTTTGCCTTGCTGTTCTGCCTTCTCATTGGCTCTTAGCCAGCCACCTCACTTCCTCATCACTGCTTGTTTGTACAGACCTCCAGGTCTCTATGGTTGGTACTTGGATTAAAGGAGTGTGTCACCATGCTTGGCTGTGTCCTTGAACACACAGAGAATCTGCCTGCCATGTGATCAGATTAAGGGCATGTGGTACCACTGCCTGACTCCTGTTTATGGCTGGCTATGTCCTCTGATCTCCAGGTAAACTTTATTTGTTAACATACAAATAAAATATCGCCATATTTCAGCACAAATAAAATATCACCACATATATGACCTACATTATTATTTAATAAATAAAAGAATGGATTCTATTCTTTCATTTATAAACCAAGACCTACATAAGGGCAACCACACCAGTTGACATTCCAATGAGGATGGGGAAATTTTGCCAGGTCTTACTCCTAGCTGAAAAGATACAGGTATCAATGGCTGCTGAGAGATGGAGAATCAGTCTTCTCCAGAGATGAACACCCTGACAGGTTATTCAATCTTAGTGGTAAACCTTGAACATACATGTGTAAGAGCATCACAAAATGGACTCTGTAGGTGTTTAACACACACACACACACACACACACACACACACACACACACTTGTAAGAGCAAAAGACTAATAATGGTGGAAGAACAAGTCATTAGTTGAGAGGGAGTTGTTGATCATGGGAAGATATACATGGGGGAGAGGGGAATAAATACAGTGCTCATATAGGAAATTCTCAATACAAATAAAAGAAACTTCAGATGACATTTGACAATGTGGAGTCTTTCAAAAGTCTAATAAAAGCTATTTTCATTGCACCAAAAGAAAGAAATTGCTGTATACCCTCCCACTCATGTGTGAATGCTAACACTACATTTATATGGTAATTGAATATGCATATTCACATTCTCTGTACATATTTCCATGTATGATTTTTAATTTACTGTACATAAATCATGGCATGCAAAACATAGCAGTATATTTTTGTTCTTCTCCATGTTGGGTGTTAAAAGACTCAGCCATATTCCTACATTCTTAGTGTGGGTTCCTGTTTCCATTGTCATACTGCACTGCATGAATATACATCAATTGATTTAGTCAGTTTATGAATTCTAATTCCCTTTTGAGCTATAACAAGATTTTTTTGAAAAGAAACTTATTCTTTCCGTATTCCAAGAACAGGCTCTGTCCTCTTTGTTCAAAAATAAGAATATTATTTCACTGCTGTCATGGAAATCCACACTTGTGTCTTCTGTGTTCTAGAAGCTGTGGAAATCACTAATCTATATTGCTAGTTTCTTTTTTACTTCCAAGCATAATGTTGCTCTAAATTTACAAAATAATCAGGATTTACTACACGTGAATAAGTATCCAATACTATGTTAAGAATAAAGGGCTTAAATTTCTTCTCTACTGTGCCCAGAAATGCATTGTCTTCTGGAGGCCATTACAGTGAACGCAGGAAGATACTCCCTGTTAAGTGCAAAGGACCTGGAGGAGGTGACCACGCACGGTGCAACAAGGGGAAGATTTCCTATAAAAGTAACTATAAAAAAAAAAATCGCTGTTTAACAGTAGGAGAAATGGAGACAGAGTAATGAAGCAGAGGTAGTTAGCATTTGATTTTGCCAAGCTGTGTGTCAGCTTATAGAAAAAGCAGAATTGACTGGAACCATTGGGCACAGAAGAGTAGCTTCTGTATTTCTTTTTAACTTTCTTTTAATTTGCTCTTTGTGTCTTTCACATCAAGCATCTCCATGCCATTCATTTCCCCGTTGCTTCATAACCACCTTCTGCCCTTGGGACCTCCCCCCGAAAATAAAATAAAATAAAATTTAAGGGAAAAATAAAAAGAAACAAAGTAGAGGAAAAATCAATTTCATCATGGAAACTGCAGTGTGACACTGTGAGTCAGGCAGTAAACTCTTTTATCCATATATCTTTATTTGTTCATTGCAAAGATTCATTGGTCTGGTTTGAGGCCTCTGGCTTCTGCTTCATTGTTGATGCTGTGCCCTCACTGGAACTCCTGAGGTAGATGGGAGAGCTGGCCCTGAGGTCATAATAGCGATTACGATAGCGGTAGAATTGTACCTGTCCCACATCAGCTGCAGCACTCAGGAGAGTGACCCCTACACCACTCCTGGTCAACACAGTTGAGCTGGCCCTGAAGGTGTAGGTGTGAGAGAACTCTGAGGACCTGAAAGAGGGAGAAGTAGCCCTGCTCCTTGCTCATAGCTGCAGGGGGCACTCGCCAGAGCAATGCAGGAGAGGTCACCTTGGTGGTGAGGATAAGGGAGAACTGGCAGACTGACCAACCCTGCAATTACCTGACCCCAGAACCCGGGTTATGAGTTGGCCACTCCAACAACCACCCCATCTGTGATTTGCTGGAGCACGTGAAGGGATCCATCCTGCAGACTCAAAGCTGTAGGATTTCCATGGCGCAGGGAAACAACAGGATAATCAAGTTTCTGTATTTCTAATCACATTGCTAGCTCCATTAATTTCTCATTGGCTGAGTTTCTCATGGAAGTACAATCTTCTTGTTCATCTAGCAAAGCCCCCATCCTAAACTCCCCATTCTTCTGTGGCCAGAAACACTCCTCCCATCCCTGCCTTTATTTCTGGATCTGTGGGTTCAGTTACATGGCATACTTTTCTGTAACTTTTTAACCATATGAAAAACTAAACAGAGCCCAGGTAAGTAGGTACCAGTTTCAAGTTAAGAAAGCCAGGGACCATGAGCTCTACATGCACCTTATACTGGCAATGGGTGATAAAAATCTATTTCTTACAGTTGCTATCATAGTTTGTAGGATTCAGGAAATAACTTGATAGCACTCAGTCTGTGAGATATGCTAAAAATGAAACTGAAGGACAAGGACATTCCATAGAAAGAGAATTCCACTAGTGATCCACTCTAGCATTCCTAATGATATCAGGAAAATGTCAGTACTGATAAAATCCAGACAATATTTCTTCTGAGACAATATCTAAGATGATCACAGTTTCTAAAAACAAAATTAAGCTGAACAGAATACCACAATAGTATAAAAATGTTAAGAGCCTTCCAAGTTTGACCTTAGTGCTTTATTGAAGAGCAAGAATGATAGGAATTAGAGGAGAATGTGTTCACACCTTCATAAACCTTTCAGCATTCATACAACATCAACTGATATACAGAATTGCCTCAGAAGACAAACGTACTGGCAATAATTGCATTTTGACTCACGTTAAGCATTGAAATATCTTTGACTTTCAGCAAATTCCTGAATTTATACTCACTATTTAAATTGCAGAGAATATTTTCTAATGCAAAATTGTCTACTCTGATTGGTTATCTTTTCGTCTTTTCCTGTGTTTTTTAGGTATTTCATGACCTTCATGATTTTTTTTTATTGTAAGTGGACATCCTGAGTGTATTTCACATATTGTTTTTTCATGTACTTGTTTGTATAGGAAAATCTGCATTGTATTTTCTGTTCTTTCAAATCTTGCACATCATCATTAGTTTTCTACCGCGGAATAAATCCAAAATGTGAGACTTCATCATACTCCCAAACTCACTGTCCTTGGAGCCTGCCTTGATCCCATTCTCACTTATTCACTGCTGCCAAAGTTAACTTCCCCTCTTCTCTGTGCTTGTGTGACATTCAACGGGAATTGCTAATAGTGAATAGTTTACATTGCTCTCGCAGCTGGAGGACGAAAACTGTCTTCAAAATAGAAAAGTACTAAAAAATACAATCCTGAGCCATTATGCTTAAAAGCAAAATCCTTTCTACATACTGAAAGTTTTAGACTTAAAGTTGCAATAAGAATAATAGAGAAATCTTGTATAACCTTCACTCCAGTTCTCCTTATACCTCTCCTCTATCTATGGAATAATTGGAGAAAGCAAGAATCCAGTCTTGAAACAATAGTATTGTACTGGTTGATTTTGTGTGACATAAACTAGAGTTATCAGAGAGGAAGGAGCCTCAGTTGAGGAAATTCCTCCATGAGATTCAACTTTAAGGTATTTTCTCAATGTAGTAATCAATGAGGGAGGGTCCAGCCCATGGGGGTGGTTCCATCTCTGGACTGGTGGTCCTGGGTTCTGTACAGAAGCAGTTTGAATAAGGTAGTAAGCAGCTCCCGTCCATGGCCTCTCCATCAGCTCCGGCTTCCAGGTTCCAGCCCTGCTTGAGTTCCTGTTCTGACTTTCTCAAGTGGTGGACTATGATATGGACATGTAATCCTAATAAATCCTTTCCTCCCCAACTTGCTTTTTGGTCATATGTTTCATCACAGCAAACTCTAAGACAAGCATTAAGTCAAATAATTTATTTGGGCTTACTAACTTTTCAACTGATGTTCTATTTCCTAGTAGTATTTCCAGGGAAACCCTACTGGCCATTAATTTCCATGTCACTTTCATGGTATGCTATATCTTCACTATTCCCTGTCTTCCATGATCTTGACAGTTGAGATGGATGAGATGGGTGTGGTTCGGTTATATTTTGTTCCTTAAATTGGACTTGTTCATGTTTCCCACAATTTCATTGAGTTTGTGCATTTGTCACAAAACACCAAAGAGGCTGTGATGCCACCATTATATAGAGGACCAGATGTTAATGAATATTTCTGATGATGTTGAATTTGAGGACCTGACCAGGAACTGCCAATGTAGATAACATTATGAGTCACATTTGACCTCTGCCAAACATATAATGAAAATCAGTAAAATTCTTCATACACACTTGAAGAGAAAAAGATACTTCTTGGTGTATTCCATCAAGCCACGATGATATCAAAATCAAGAAAAACATAGCACAAAATATTATGCACCAATATCTATTGTATCCTTTTAAAAAATTTCAAAATAATATGCAATGAAATTTAACAATTGATTAAAAGCAACAGATAAAGCATATGAATAAAAATAGTGAAAATAAGGTCTATCTATTTGAAGAATGAAGAAATGATTCGACACCCAGATATCATCATTTCAACTTTGGGAGAAACAGTATTTAAGGAATCTAGTATTCAGTGACATAAGAACCATTAAACAACTGCCTGTATTTACTACCTTTCTATTGTTGTGATGAATACCATGCTCAAAAACAAGTCAAACAGGAAAGGGTTTATTTCATCTCACAACTTGTAATCCATTATCAAAAAAGCCAGGGAAAGGTCTCAAGGCATAAATCTTGAGGCAGGAACTGAAGCAGAAATCATGGAGGAATGTTGACCACTGACTTGCTCCTTATAATCTGCTCTCATGCTTTACTTATACAAATTACGACCAAATGTCCATTGTATAAGCAAGCTGAGCACTTCCACATCAATTATAAATTAAGAAAATACCCCCACAGACTTGCCTATAGGTCAGTCTTTTAAATACATTTTGTCAACTGAGGTACCCGCTTTTCAGGCAAACATAGCATATGTCAAGTTGACATAAAAACTAGCCAGCACAGTGTGACTAGTAGAAACTTCTTGTTCTACATGACAGTGAAAAAATTCATATCTAATAATTTGAGAGTTAATGATAAAAATATTGTTACCTCCTTCTCCAAGACATCACAACAAAGATCTCCAGCCTCTTTATTTATTTTATGTTTAAAAAAAAATTTTTTTCTTAGGGTCTTCCTTGTTTCCTAGTTTATCTGGAGCTGTGGATTGTAGTCTGATTATCCTTTGCTTTACTTCTCATATCCACTTATGAGTGAGTACATACCATGTTTGTCTTTCTGAGTCTGGGTTACCTCACTCAGGATGATATTTTCTAGTTCCATCCATTTGCCTGCAAAATTTCACAATGCCATTGTTTTTTACAGCTGAGCAATACTCCATTGTGTATATGTGCCACATTTTCTTTATCTATTATTTGGTTGAAGGACATCTAGGTTGCTTCCAGGTTCTGGCTATTATGAATATTGCTGCTATGAACATAGTTGAGCAAGTGTCCTTGTTGCATGCTTCAGCATCCCTTGGGTATATACCCAAGAGTGGTATCATTGGGTCTTGAGGTAGATTGATTTCTGATTTTCTGTGAAACTGCCATAATGATTTCCAAAGTGGCTGTGCAAGTTTGCACTCCCACCAACAGTGGAGGAGTGTTCCCTTTGCTCTGCATCCTCTCCAACATAAGCTGTCATCAGTGTTTTTGATCTTAGCCATTCTGACATGTGTAAGATGGTATCTCAGGTCGGACACCTTGCTTAATTAACCCTGATAAAGTGAGGAGGGGATTGGTCCTGCCTCAACTGAATGTACCAGGCTTAGCTGTCCCCCCATGGGAGAACTTACTCTGTTGAAGAAGGGGATGAGGGGTGGAGGGGAATGGTGAAGAGCAGGAGGAGGGATGAGAGGGGGATCTGTCATTGGTATATAAAATGAATAAATAATAATAATAATAATAATAATAATAATAAACATTTTTATTAATTCTCTGAGAATTTCATATAATGTTGATCACAGGTAGACAAAACTCATGACTGCTTTCCTTCTCTGGTGACCTTCATAGCACCTTCCAGCACAATGGAAGCTAGATAACAGAGATTAATTCACAGGTTTCCTGGAAAAGAAGCACGTTATTTTAACCACTGAGCCATCTCTCACTGAGCCAGAAATTGGGTATTACCATCAACTGGCACAGTCATATCTGATGGGAATAGCAAAAGTCATAAGGCCAGCACAGTTGTTTGACAAAGATCCAACAATGCTGAGCCACATGATGGCCACCATTGTCACCTTTGGTTTTCATCTCCACCTGTTGCATACTCGGGAGACTTTTAATATTTGAATAGTAGGGAATATTTGAGTTGATGGGAAATTTCTTATGAATTACTTATGCCTTCTCCCAGAAATATTGCTTCTAACTCCCCTGGGAAAGTCCTGAACATACTATCCTTCCTGCTTTTAGGGAGATACCCTTATCTACTTGAAGGTCTTCCTTATGTCTTGGAGGTTGTGACACCCATAAAGAAGCCACAGGTCTTGTTATGAGGCTATGAGACATTTTTGAAATATCTGTTTCTGTACATACTCAGGAACAAGATAATCAAAACAAATTAAACTTTAAAAGGTCAACAAGATTCAGGGGGCTAGAGGAGTTGGCCATAGATCAGATGGCAAGCCTCTTCCCACTACACTCAGACAATTATATGGCATATACAGCAACAAGGTTATATTGGCTAGAGTTACCTCAGCCCTACACAGAGACTTATACTGATGAGCAAAGTATGAAATGGAAAGATGATAAAAGAATGAGATGTCAGGACCTCCCTTTCTTAGAAAAGTTAGCACATACAGAGCCACTGTGGTGGAACAACAGAATGCCAGGATTAGACATATAAACAAATTATATAAGGATATAAAATATAAACATTGTATTATGCCAAAATTTGAATAATTACTGCCGAAGCTTTGGCCTGAGGATTTTTCTTGGACACTCTGACCATTAAGAGTTAATAATACACTGCCTGGGATAAGGCAAAATGTACAGGGTGACTTGAAAATTTTTTTGTGGTCTAATGTCCTGGTAGCCACAAAAGCTACTATCCTGAGAACAGGCTGTCATGTGCCTCTAGATTCTTAAAAATTGGGTTATGGAGTTAATAGATAAAAATGATGACTCTGTTTATCAATAATGTCAAAACTTGAGAGAAAATAATTGAAAATGATAACTGTTTTCTGCCATAGTTTATTAATGATGACTAAAAGATGAGCAAGAGGAAGTGAAACACATGTCCAAAAACAAAAATAATACGATTTATGTTTTGGAACAACATGAATGTATCCCTGCTTACTGAATTCTATATAAAGAAACGCTCTGGCTGCTAGTCAGTCAGGCTGCAAGATTCTCACCACGAGCATGGCCTGGTTCACCTCCTTCCCTCACCAACTCCTTACTTCCTCTGCTGGGACCTGTCCACCAACTGGGGATGGCTACTGGCAACCAACTTCTATAGAGAAAACCAAGAACATTGGCAATAGCCTATAATATTTAGGGGCCTATAGGACATGACTGGCTATCAACTCCAAAAGCGGTGAAAACACTGGGTATTTTCATCTGTTAGTCTATGGCGTCTCGTTGCAGCTTTGTCATCTTGTTATAATGTAACTCCATTTACATTCTCATCCCTCACACGTGTGTGTGTGTGTGTGTGTGTGTGTGTGTGTGTACTTTAAGATGCTTCTACAGTAGAATATTTCCACATGGTTTTTCTGAAGGATAGTTAGTGTTAGAAGGAGTGGGCAGAAAGAAGGTAAGAGCAGGGAGTGAGCCTAAGGAAAGAGTGTTTTCCAGACTCAACAGGAATGTCACATGTATAAACTCACAGGGATTGTGATTGCATGTGAAACAACACTGTGAGGCAAGCTCAAAGTAAACAAAATGCCTGCAGGGAGAAGGGAAGTGAGCATAAAGTTTCGTTCTGGCTGAGGAGCTATCGGCAGTTGACAGATGCTGGGATATGAAATTAGTTACCTTTCAAGGGTGTGAAGTCCCCAGCAAGTCAACCATGCTCAAGTGGATGGCCACACATCCCAGAAGACACAGAGCTGAATTAGAAGTGAACAGGACGAGGATTTGAGAGAAATTTGAGAAGAGATGAGATGATCAATAATCATTGTACGAAATTCAAAAAGAACCAATGGAAATTGAATGAAAGAAAAAAAAAGAAGTGCAGGTTTGTTGTGGTGGCACACATTTATTTCTGCACTTGGATCAGAGACAAGTGTTTTTCTGTGAGTTCAAGTCCAACCCAGTTTCCATAGTAAGTTCCAGGCTAGTCAGACCACATAGTGAGACACTGTCTCAAACAAAGAGGGGTGGGATTTGAAGACATAGAATGTTACTTCTGAAAATTCTAAAAACCTATGTATTAAAACCTTGTGATCCTCATCTGTGAGTTTGATATAAAATTCAAGTTCACACACACACAATTCTTCTTTTACAGTTAGATTAGTTTTGGAAAAGGTACAAAGATAATTAACTCAGTGGAAAAGTCATTTTTTTTCCAGTACATGATTCTTGAAGGCATCAATGCTTATCACTATACCAACAATGGAGACATTGAATAGATGATCCTGGGGGAAATTGATAGCTACAGAAAAATAATGAAATTAGGCATATTTCTCACAATACACATAAAAAATAACTTGAAATAATTAAATACTAGCAATATTAAAACTAACCCTATAATATATAGGTATAAATCTACCTGACCTTATATTACGGCCAAAAAATACAACAAAAGAAGTAATAAAAGAACTTACAAAACTTAATGTCCAGCTCAAACTAGATCCCATCCCTGGGCACCAGCCACTCCAGGGAAGACCTGCCCAACTTGGCCCCAGGTTCTGCCCACTGGGCAGGGTCCCTTCTAGCCCCACTGGGAAGGCTCCTCTTCTCCAAGACCCCCGGCAGACCCTGCAATCTCCATGCCCTGCCCCCATGCCCATCCGCCTGAGACCCCAGCGACTTCCTGAGGCTTAGAGACCGGCCCCCAGCTCCCATTCTGCCCTGGACCTCCCTTCTGGACAAGAGCTCCCGTCCTGCCCCAGAGTTCCCATTTGGATAAGAGAGCTCCCATCTGGACAAGAGAGAGAGACTTCCTGAATCTGTCAGCTCTGTCTGAACCAAGTGTGCTGATAAAACCAAGAACAAACCACAAGGAGATGGGCAGACGTCAAAGCAAAAGTACATACAACAACATGAAGAGCAATACAGCATCACCAGAACCTAGCCCTCCTCCAACATCTAGACCTGAACATCAAAAATTGGAAGAAGCAGAAGGAAACAGCCTTATGAATAACATCATGAAGAAAGCAGAGGCTTATATAGAGGAAAAGACAAAAAAAATGGGAAGAACACTATAAAAACCTAGAGGAAAGGACAATTAAAGTAGAAGAAAACAATAAAGTCCTGGAACAAAACAATAAAGCACTGAAAGAAAATCATGAAAAAGCAATGAAACAGATGGAGGAAAGAGTCAAAGACCTGAAAAGGGAAATAGAAAAAATGAAGAAGACACAAACAGAGGGAATGCTGGAAATAGAAAATCTAGGTAAACGATCGGGAACTTCAGATGCAAGTATAACCAACAGAATGCAAGAGATGGAAGAGAGGATCTGTGGTGTTGAAGATACGGTAGAAGAAATAGATTCATCAGTCAAAGAAAACATTAAAGTCAACAAAGTCATGACCCAAAATGTCCAAGAAATTTGGGATACCATGAAAAGACCAAACCTATGAATAATAGGGATAGAAGAAGGAAAAGAATACCAACTCAAAGGCACTGAAAACATATTCAACAAGATCATTGAAGAAAACTTTCCCAACTTAAAGAAGGAAATGCCTATGAAGATACAAGTAGCCTATAGAACACTAAACAGACTAGACCCCCCCAAAAAAGTCCCCTTGCCACATAATAATTAAACAACTAAACATACAGAATAAAGAAAGAATATTAAGAGCAGCTAAGGAAAAAGGCCAAGTGACTTATAAAGGCAAACCCATCAGAATAACACCCGATTTCTCAATGGAGACTTTGAAAGCCAGAAGGTCCTGGACAGATGTGATGCAGACACTAAGAGACCATGGATGCCAGCCTAGACTAATATACCCAGCAAAACTTTCAATCATCATAGACAGAGTGAACAAGACATTCCAAGACAAAGCCAGATTTAAACAATACTTATCCACAAACCCAGCCCTACAGAAAGCACTAGAAGGAAAATTCCAACCTAAGGAAGTCAGATACACCCTCGAAAACACAGGCAATAGATAAAGCCACAGAAGTAAACCCCAAAGAAGAGAAGTACAGACACACTACCACCAAAAAATAACAGGAATGAACAATCACTGGTCATTAATATCCCTTAATATCAATGGACTTAATTCAAATATAAAAAGACACAGGCTTACAGAATGGATATGAAAGCAGGACCAATCTTTCTGCTGCATAAAAGAAACACATCTCAAATTCAAAGACAGACACTACCTAAGAATAAAAGGCTGGGAAAAGCCTTTCCAATCAAACGGTCTTAAGAAACAAGTGGGTGTAGCCATCCTGATATCCAGCAAAACAGACTTCAAACTAAAATCAATCAAAAGAGATCAAGAAGGGCATTACATACTCATCACAGGAAAGATCCACCAAGATGAAGTTTCAGTTCTGAACATTTATGCCCCAAACACAAAGGCACCCACATATGTAAAAGAAACATTACTAAAGCTTAAACTACGTATAAAAACCCACACATTAATAGTGGGAGACCTCAACACCCCACTTTCACCACTGGACAGATCTCCCAAATCGAAACTTAACAGAGAAATAAAGGACTTAACTGATGTTATGACTCAAATGGACTTAATTGATATCTACATTCCATCCTAACAAAAAAGAATATACTTTCTTCTCAGCACCCCATGGAACCTTCTCTAAAATGGACCACATACTTGGCCACAAAGCAAATCTCAACAGATACAAAACAATTGGAATAACCCGCTGTGTTCTATCAGACCACCATGGTTTAAAGTTAGATTTCAACAACAACAAAAACCACAGAAAACCTACAATCTCATGGAAACTGAATAATGCTCAACTGAATCACCAATGGGTTAAGGAATAAATAAAGAAAGAAATTAAAGACTTCCTAGAGATCAACAAAAGTGAAGACACCACATACCCAAACTTATGGGACACTATGAAAACAGTGCTAAGAGGGAAATTCATAGCACTAAATGTCCACATAAACAAGTTGGAGAAATCTCACACTAGTGACTTAACAGCACATCTAAAAGCTCTAGAACAAAAAGAAGCAAAGTCTCCCAGGAAGAATAGATGCCAGGAAATTATCAAAGTGAGAGCTGAAATCAATAAAATAGAAACAAAGAGAACAATACAAAAAATCAATGAAACAAAGAGTTGGTTCTTTGAGAAAATCAACAAGATAGACAAGCCCTTATCTAAACTAACCAAAAGACAGAGAGAGAGCATCCAAATCAACAAAATCAGAAATGAAAACGGGGACATAACAACAGACATTGAGGAAATCCAGAGAATTATCAGGTCATACTTCAAAAACCTCTACTCCACAAAACTGGAAAATCTAAAAGAAATGGATAATTTTCTAGATAAGTACCACATACATAAGTTAAATCAAGACCAGATAAACTATTTAAATAGTCCAATAACTCCTAAGGAAATAGAAACAGTCATTAAAAGTCTCCCCAGCAAAAAAAGCCCAGGACCAGATGGTTTCAGTGCAGAATTCTACCAGATCTTCAAACAAGAGTTAATACCAATACTCTCTAAATTGTTCCACATGGTAGAAACAGAAGGAACATTACCAAACTCCTTCTATGAGGCTACAATTACCTGGATTCCTACACCAAACAAGGATACAACAAAGAAAAAGAACTACAGACTTATCTCTCTCATGAACATTGATGCAAAAATACTCAATAAAATACTGGCAAACAGACTCCAAGAACACATCAAAACAATTATCCACCATGATCAAGTAGGCTTCATCCCAGGGATGCAAGGGTGATTCAACATACAAAAGTCCATCAGTGTAATACATCATATAAACAAACTCAAAGAAAAAAAAAACCACATGATCATCTCACTAGATGCAGAAAAGGCATTTGACAAAATCCAACACCCCTTCATGATAAAGGTCTTGGAGCAATCAGGAATACAGGGAACATACCTAAACATAATAAAGGCAATTTACAGCAAGCCAACAGTCAACATCAAATTAAATGGAGAGAAACTCAAAGTAATTCCACTAAAATCAGGAACTAGGCAAGGCTGTCTGCTCTCCTCATACTTATTCAATATAGTACTTGAAGTTCTAGCCAGAGCAATAAGACAGCATAAGGAGATTAAGGGGATACAAATGGGAAAGGAAGAAGTCAAGCTTTCCCTATTTGCAGATGACATGATAGTATACTTGAGTGACCCCAAAGATTCAACCAAGGAACTGATACAGCTTATAAACACCTTCAGCATCATAGCAGGATACAAGATCAACTCAAAAAAATCAGTAGCCCTCCTATACACAATTGACAAAGAGACTGAGAAGGAAATCAGAGATACATCACCCTTTACAATAGCCACAAATGACATAAAATACCTTGGGGTAACACTAACCAAGCAAGTGAAGGACAGCTTGGTACTGGCATAAAAACCGACAATGTGGACCAATGGAATCGATTAAAGACCCTGACATTAATCCGCACACCTATGAACATATAATTTTTGACAAAGAAGCCAAAAGTGTACAATGGAAAAAAGAAAGCATCTTCAATAAATGGTGCTGGCATAACTGGATATCAACATGTAGAAGGCTGCAAATAGACCCATATCTATCACCGGGTGAGGGAAAGAGAGCTTGGGGGAGCGGGAGACCCCAGCTGGATCAAGAACAAAGAGGGAGAACAAGGAATAGGAGACCATGTTAAATGAAGACCACATGAGAATAGGAAGAAGCAAAGTGCTAGAGAGGCCCACAGAAATCCACACTCTGAGATACGACCTTACGCCTGTCAGAATGGCTAAGATCAAAAACACTGAAGACAGCTTATGCAGGAGAGGATGTGGAGCTAGGGGAACTCTCCTCCACTGCTGGTGGGAATACAAGCTTGTACAGCCACTTTGGAAATCAATATGGTGCTTTTTCAGAAAATTGGGAATCAATCTCCCCCAAGATCCAGCTATACCTACCACTCTTGGGCATATACCCAAGGATTGCTCAATCATACCACAAGAGCACTTGCTCAACTATGTTCATATCAGCATTGTTTGCAATAGCCAGAATCTGGAAACAACCTAGATGCCCTTCAACTGAAGAATGGATAAATAAAATGTGGTACATATAAACAATGGAATACTACTCAGCAGAGAAAAACAATGACATCATGAGGTTTGCAGGTAAATGGATGGATCTAGAAAAAATCATCCTGAGTGAGGTAACCCAGACTCAGAAAGACAAACATGGTATGTACTCACTCATAGAAGGATACTAGTTGTGGAGCAAGGATGATTGGACTGCTACTCACACCACCAGGGAGGCTACCTGGAAAACAGGACCCCAAGAAAGAAATGGGGATCGCCCAATGACGGAGAAATGGATGAGATCTTCATGAACAGCCTGGACATAAGTGGGGGAAATGAAGGGCGAGGGTCAAGGGAAAGAGAGCTTGGGGGAGCGGGAGACCCCAGCTGGATCAAGAACAGAGAGGGAGAACAACGAATAGGAGACTATGATAAATGAAGACCACATGAGAAGAGGAAGAAGCAAAGTGCTAGAGAGGCCCATAGAAATCCACAAGGATACCCCCACAGTGGACTGCTGGCAATGGGTGAGAGACAGTCCGAACTGACCCACTCTGGTGATGGGATGGCCAAACACCCTATTTGTCGTGCTAGAAACCCCATCCAATCACTGAGGGATCTGGAAGCAGAGATCCACGGCTAGGCTCCGGGTGGAGCTCTTGGAGTCCAATTATCGAGAAAGAGGAGGGTCTATATGAGCGAGAAATGTTGAGACCAAGGTTGGATAAAGCACAGGGACAAATAGCCAAATGAATGGATACACATGAACTATGAACCAATGGCTGAGGGGCCCCCAACTGGATCAGGCCCTCTGAATGGGTGAGACAGTTGATTGGCTTGATCTGTTTGGGAGGCATCCAGGCAGTGGGACTGGGTCCAGTGGTCATTGCATGAGTTGGCTGTTTGAAACCTGGGGCTTATGCAGGGTCGCTTGGCTCGGCCTGGGAGGTGGGGAATGGCCCGCCTGGGCTAAGACTCCCAGGTTGATCTCAGTCCTCAGGGGAGGCTTTGCCCTGGAGGAGGTGGGAGGGGGGCGGGAGGGTGGAGAACAAGGGAATCCATGGCTGATATGTAGAACTGAATGGTATTGTAAAATAAAATTAAATTTAAAAAAATAACTTAATGTCCATGCAATAAAATCTTTGTACCCTGAAAGGTACTGTTAAAAAAAAAGGCAAAAAAACCTCCTCATGGGAGACCTTGCCTTCTTGTGGGGGGCAATGTGGGGTGGGTTGGAAGGGGGAGGCTGGGGGGCAGGAGGAGGGAAGAGGGCGATATTTGATTGGTGTGTAAAATGAATAAAAAAAATCTTAAAAAATGAAAATAAAGTAAAAAATGCATGCAATAGAATCCAAAAATTATATAATTCTATTATTTAACAAGTGATATATATATATATATATATATATATATATATTTCTCACTATTATCCACATCACAGCCCTTCTCCAGAGTTACAGCATCCAGCCTGCTATTACCCAGATATATCTATATATCTCACTTGTTAAATTACAGAAATTACATATGTGTGTGTGTGTGTGTGTGTATGTATGTATGTTTGTGTGTGTGTGTGTATACATATATAATACATAACTATACAAACAATGCCAATGAAGAAAAAGGCTGGGAAGTTGCTCAGTGTAGCCCTTGATGTGTAAACATGGGACCTTGACGTCAGATACAGAACACCTGTTTATAATTGGCAAGGCAGCACATATTTAGAAGTATAGCATTGAGAAGGCCATGACAGGAGGACCCATGAACCTCACTATCCAGCTAGTCTAGACAAATAAGTGAGTTTCAGGTTCAGAGAGAGACCCTGTCTCAAAGAATAACAGGGGAAGTGACTATGGAAGACACCTGACATTGACCCCTGGCCTCCAGATACACACGTATATGTGACACACACATACCAGTGTACACAGGGAATGAATACACACCACATCAATACATTTTATTACCTATTTATTTATTTATGTGTGTGCACCTGTACACATTCACACACATGTCACAATGCATAAGTCTGCATCAGAGAACACAATGTAGGAGTCAGTTCTCTCTACCAGGTGGGAAATGGGGATTAAACTCACTTGTCCAGCTTAATGGCAAGCCCTTTTGCCCTCCAATCCATTTCACCAATTCTCAAAGGTTTTGAAATATTAATAAACATCATTCTCACGAAGCTATACTAGTGTCCCTTCACAATATTGAAATGAGTTCAACACCACTTTCTGTCTGATAAACGTAAATTAAATCCACAACACAGCTGTAGTGCTTCCCTGAAATTCAGCTGGAGATAGGATTACAAGTTGGACATAAGCCTGGGCTAATAATAGAGAGTTCATAGAAAGCCTGAACTCCATAATTAAATTCTATCTTAAAAAGACATTATTTCACACCTCCTAGAGTAGATTAAATATAAATAAAAGAAATAATGTGTTAACAAAGACATGGACAAATTGAACATTCATGCGTAACTGTTAAGAATGTAAATATATACAGCTGTTCTAAAAGCCGTCAACAAGTCTCTGGTTAAAACTACAACTACCATAGTATTTAGTCACTAATGTGGAGATACATGTAGATATAGATATGGATATAGATATAGATATATAACACATATATGTGTGTATGTATGACAAAAATATGGTAATGGAAATTAAGGACATACTAAAAGGAAACAATTTAATATCTATCAACTAATTAAAAAATAAACTTTGTTATATCTATACAATGGCAGGAAATCTCATGGGCTTATATTAACTTTGTTAACACTGTAGTAAGTGGCAGAAACCAGAAGCACAAGACTACATAGTGTACAGCCCCACTAGATGAAATTTTAGGAATATGCAATTCTGTAGAGACTGGAAATGGACTAATGTTTGTCTTGGATTGAGGTGAACTTCAGAAATGATTCTTGAAGTTTGTAAGGTTTCTTTCTAGAGTAACTAAAATGTTTCTAAACTACTAAATTCTGTAGTATGGTAGTTAGATTAAAACTTCAAACAATAAGTTCAAAATATGTTAATATAATTTCAACATACAAAAAGTTATCTCTAAGTGTTGTGTTCTGACATGGGTTGTTCTGAAAAACATGAATTCTGGAATATGAATCAATGAAATACTTGGATACCAGACTACTAACGAAGCCCTTTGAAGAGAGAACCTTGACTGCCTCAAAAATACAGGTTAATTTCATAATAAAGACAAAAAATATTTTTAAAAGAGCTACATCACACCAGGGAAAGATTCCAAGGGAGGAATCATTCAATATTTTATTACAAGTATTTGGAATTTATAAAGAAATTCACTGTGCCTTTTTTGGCAAATTGTTTTATTTTATAATGGGCTTCAAAGGAAAAACATTTGTGGAAAGTGCATTCTACAAACTGGAGGAAAATAGATGTTCTTTTAATATGGACATAGACTAGAAAGATGAATTATACTATATATACCTCCAAACCAGACAGAACACTGATAATTTTACACTGGGACCATGAACAGATTCTGCAGAATTTTAAAGAGTTTTCTATGACTTTAATGTTTTTAAGATAATATAGGAACATATCCCAGGATAAAAGTTGGAGTTGATGTAATTTAAAACTTCAAATTACTTAAAAATAATTACAAAAATTTCTGAAAAGTTATCTGAGTGATTACATATATTGAGTGGCATGCCGGGAATAAAGTAAGGATAACCCTAATCATTCCACAGGGATTTCAATCCTTACTCTACAAGAAGATTTAACTTGTGCAAGTTTCTATTCCTCATGTGTATAACATTGCACATAAAACTAATGTTATCTATATCAAAAGCTGAATTACAGTGATCATTCTGGGAGAACAAGAATACTAGTTATGAAGCATCATATAGGAAACAGATTTAAGAAAGTGGTTGGGTCTCATAAATAAGATATACATTTAACATCTATGGTTGAATCCTGACTGTACACTTTATGAGCAGAATTATATCAAGCAAATATTTCATCTGTCTACACTACACTTCCTTACACTTGATTTGTGGTAGTAGTTTAAGCAATGTTTTATTATAAGAATTGAGTAAGAATAAAAGTACAATATTTTGCCTAGTACATGAAAAACAGGGGACAATGGTTGGTCCCATTTCTCATACCACTTCCAGGTTATGGGAAGGAAATTAAGCTAGCCGCCATAACTCAGGTCATTGTTTTAGCTAAGTTATTTCACAAAAGTGATTGATTTATTTTCTAAATAATTATTAAATGGGCTGGAAAGATGGATCAGCAGTTAAGAACACTGGCTACTCTTCTATAGGACCCAGGTTTGATTCCCAGTGCACACACATGGCAGTTCATAACAGTCTATAGCCCTTGTCCTGGGTATTCTGCTCTCTTCTAGTGTCCTTTGGTGATCAACCACACACATGATGCACAGACATGCATGCAGGCAAAACACTAATACATTTTAAATACAATATGAATACTTGTAAAATATTTTTAAATGATAATTATTAGGTTGTCCTATAAATGATTGTTGCTCAGCTCTCCTCTTAATTTTACAAAGATACCAAAATTTACATTATTCTCAATCCCAAATGTCAGATAATATACCTATGTAATTCCGTTTCTGGAGTTTGATTTGCAGTATCCTAGTTTCTTAAGTATAATTTATTTGGAATGACATGAGGAAAATGGTAGAACAGAAACTGTATGCCATCAGATTCCCACGATGCAGTGATTTTGACAAGCACTCGGATGAGAATACCTTTGCAGACCAAGTGTCTGGCAGAGATGTCCTGGAACATAACTGAAAGAAAGCCTTATAGGAGGACATTAATTGAAGAGACTTAAAACACAATCTCACTTTGCCCACATTACCCCTCCCCAGAGGTATAACACTTCAACTACAAGAAATATGTTCAGCCCCTTATTTCTCCATAGGGAAATGTGAGAATATACAAGGTAAATCTGTAACTTTCTTAACTATATAAAATACTGCACAAAAAGTCTATTGACTTTCTCATCACCAGTAAACAAAGACTACCAAAAGGATAGGGAAAACTGACTGAGATGCTGATAGAGTCTGGGACCGCACAGAAATCAAGTCTCAAAACCCAAAATGGGATTTGTGTTCTACTAAATACTTCATGTTTTTCACTGGGAGACCAGTACATAAGTTAGGCATATCTACTATGGAACACCTCAAATACTCCATGGAAATCCTTAAAGTTCTGCCAGCTCTCCATGCTCAGGGGTACACATACCCCTCTTAGAAGGTATGTATAAACCCTAGCTGAGGAATTCCATATGCAATCAACTGGATCAACTTCTTGGGTTTGGAGAAAGACACACAAACAGGTGTTCCAACCCAATCTCCTGGAGAAAATAAATGAGAAACTTTCAACCCTCCAACTGGCATTCCAGGATTGAGATAACATGTATAGACTAAAACTCCACACACAAAAGGAGAATATGCAAAGAGAAGACATTATCATAAGAAGGAAGTGAGAGCCTAAGAATTGTCAGCCATGCTGACTGATGAAGGCATTTTCTTATCCTAAGATAATTCCTAAAGATGACACTATTTCAGTCTTCTAGAATGGCAAAAACAGATGCCAAGAACATGGACAACCAAGAAAACGTGACCCAACTGAAGAAATACAGAAAAAGTTCCAGTAATAGTCTCTAAAAGTAGATATGTATGAATTATATGAATAATAAGTCAAATAGCTAATTTAAGAAAGTTCACCAAGCTGTAACAGAACACAGATAACTCAGTAAAATCAAGAAAGTAAGCTAAGAACACAGGAAACAGCCAAGAAAGTTTTTTAACGATCAAATTAAAATTAAGGACATGCTCATTTCAGTGAATAAAATTAACAAATATGATGGAGAGCTTCAACTGCAAACTGAAGCAAGGAGATAAATCGATGAAGACTCACTTGGAGTTATGAAGCTAAAGACAAAACAAATAAGAAGCAATGAAGAATGCTGTCAAGGTATACCAGATGCCATCAAGAAGAATAATGTCTTCATTGTGGTTATCACTGAATTAGAAGAGAGAGCAAAAGGTTTGAAGGCATATTAAAAAAATAAAAGTGCTCATAGTGTCGAACTCTTGGTATACTTAGTATATCTAAGTAATGAGGATGAAGCATCTCCCAATGTGTTTGACAGAAATAAGATTTAGTGAAACACACAATAATCAAAACATTAAAAAGCAAAAGCAAAGAGAATTTTGAAACAAAAAGGGAAAAGAGATATATTGCACACAGGGGAATCTCAGTAGAAAGCAAACAGAATTCTCTGCAGGAACCCTTCAGGACACTAAGCAGTGGAGTGATAGGTTCAGTGTCAGGGAGGCAGAAAAACATGCAGCTAGAAATGCTTCACCAAACAAACATTCCCATCAAAAATGAAAGAGAAGTAAATATGGTTTGGATAAACAAAATCTGAAAAACTTCATAACTATATGTGACACAGAAGAAATGATAAAGAGAATGTCTAACTGCAGCATGAAGACATTAATTCATGCTATGGTAATATTAACCAATGTGTCACTAAACCACTGGTGTTGCTCCAGTTCAGAACATTGTCCTACTATGATGGTGACATATACATTTCTTTTGTTTGTTTGTTTTGTTTTTCAAGACAGGGTTTCTGTGTGCTTCCAGCTGTCCTGGAACTTACTGTGCAGACTAGGCTGGCCTCGAACTCAGGTATACACCTGTCTCTGCCACCTGAGTGCTGAGATTAAAGGCACGTACCACCACTGCCTAGCAGAAATTTCTTTTATATATATATATATATATATGTATATGTATGTATGTATGTATGTATAGATAGATAGCAAAACTCTAATACCTGTAGGTATTTAATATATAAATAAATAAATTTGATACAATATATATAGAGCATTCAAAATATACAATATAGGAAGCCAAAATAGGCAGATACAGGAATTATCTGGCCAGACAGGCTAGCTTGCACAGATAACACTAGGTTCAGTGAGAGACTTTTTTTCAAAAA
>CABHPH010162567.1:25733-70250 GCA_902168325.1 Peromyscus nudipes
TCAATGACCAGCGTGGCATGATAACCCTAAGGGTGCAGTAGTAGCATACATACCGTGGTGGTAACCAACTACTCTCTAATTGGATTTGAGACCTGACCAACTAAAGTGTTACTATGCCTGGTGCTGAAAAAGTAGCTGACTGTTCAGTGCTATTGAAGTTGTGGTAATTGGAGAAGAATCTACAACCACCAATTTACTAATCCAGTGCAGTCCCTAACAGTTTGTCTTCACACCCACAGATAAATGTAACGCTTACCCTTCATTAAGGAAACGTCTCTTGGCAACAGATGAAGATGATTAAAGAAAGCCACAACCAACCAAAATGCAGTTGTGGAGCTCAGTCCCAACTGATGTGCCGACAAAACACTTATGAACTTAAGGCTCAGAAAACACTGTGGAAGGGGAGGATGGAAGGATTGTAAGAGCAAGCAGGACTTTGCTGTGAGATTCTGTCTTCTAGAAATAGCAGAAGCTGTACCCATAAAATCTCACCAACATGAGTGGTAAATGTGAGCTGAGAAAAGAAAAATATCAGCAGACTTGCCAAAGTGGACAGAAAAAAGTCCATGAGGCCTCAACCCTACACAAAGAACATCAGGAAACTGAGAAACGTGGAAATGGAAGAGGTAACCTTCCCCAGAGAAGAACACACCAATTGGTTATTCAGTGCCAAATAGTTGGCCCTAAAATCATAATACAGGTAGCATTATATATACTGAACAGATTATATTTAGGGATATATGTATGTACATATACTTATATGAATGTAGTAACAACTACTTAATAAAAAAGAAAAAGGAGGCCACAAATTTAAAAGAGAGTGAGGAGAGGTATTTTGGAAGGTTTGGAGGCAGGAAGGGGAAAGTTGTAATCTAATTATAATCTCATTTTTTTTCATTTTAAGATAAAAATGAAAAAATGAACAATGGAAGACATACATGAAGTCTTAGAAATATACAAAGCACCAAGTCTGAATTATGAATACACTTCTATCTAAATTCATGAACAAGTGAACAGATTGAATCTATAAACAAAGACATTCCCAGTAAAGGAAAACACAGGTTCTGATGGTTTCACTAATCAATTCTATTTTAAAAGAATGCATCAACTCCAATCCTTTACAAAGTTTTTGGAAAAATTGAAAATAAAGAGAAACTTCCAAATAGATTTTTATAAAAAAAAAAATTGCCTTTATAAAACAAAACAAAATATAGACACTTTAAGAAAATCACACCTGAAAATAACCATGATAAAATGGGTTTAAAAATCCTCAAGAAGCCACCAGAAAACTGAATCCAACAAGAAATTGAAAGGGATTAGTGGGATATGTTTGGGAGATACTAGAAGGAATCATTTACCTCACAAATCAATAACTGTGATACAGCGGAATGAAAGATAAAGTCACATGACCATCAAAACAGGTGCAGAAAATTGCTGACAGAATTCATCATGCTCATGATACAAGTTTATAAAAAGTTAAATACGTTCTATGCTCATTGCAGCATTAGTCACCAAAGCCATGATATGAAAAAGACCAAATGTCCATCAATAGCTGAATACAGTTCAGAGTGACAACTGTGTACAACACAAAGTTTTACCCTGAATGTATGACAGAAGTCTAGCCATTTGTAACAACACTATCCTTCATGGAATAAGGCAGCCCCCCCAAAATAGATGAATGTTGGCTGAAACCACTTTATGGTATAAACAAGTAGAAGTAGAGAGTCAGACACTTGTCTATCAATGGAGATGTTGGCCAGAAAGCACAGACTTTCAGAGAAAAATGAATAAGTTCTAGGGAGCTAATGTACAGCAGAGTGGGTCTAGCAAATCATAATTTATTATACAATTATAATTTGCTAAGAACTCCTATTAAAAGCAAAAATGAGAAAAAACTCTAACTTATATCCTAATATCGCTTCCTCTACTCAGAGTTAATTATGATAAAACATGTTAATCTTTCATCATTATGGAAATATTTATTTTAAGCAAAATACAATAGGGTGTGGTTAAATGGTTGTAGGTATGTTTCTTATTTTCCTAAAAGTTGAATTTCCAAATTTGTTTCAAGGTGGTCACAACTGCCATTGTGTAAAATTACATGATTTATGTTGCCTTCTGAAACTATAGAACTCAAAATTGTATATGTAAGAAACAGATGTAAGCCCTTGTTATTGGAACATGAAAAGAACAACGGTAGATATAAGACATTTGTTCAAGTGTGGCAAGGGGGGGTTGAGGAACATCAGAATGCAATGGTCTTTGAAGTAAGTATTAAATTAACAATAGATACATACCCATGGATGGATAGAGAGAGATTGAAAGAGGAGAGCCAAAGGAGGAGAGTGGGGGGGGGTGGAAAGAGCAGGGGAGAGGAGAGGAAAAGAAGAGAGAGAGAAAGAGAGAAGGAAGAATGGACCTGTGAAATGGACCTAGGAGGAATGCCTATTTAAAGGGTCAATTGACAGTTCAGCGAGGATTTGAATACTGAAGAACTAGTCCTCAAGGGGACCTGTAAGAAAAGACAGTCATGTCACGTAGTATGTGGAAGAGAAATAACTGTTCAGTTTGGACAATACAGTTCAAACCGTTTGGAAGCACAGCAAAAAAAGAAAGTCACTAAGATAAGGATTGAGTGCACAGTCTCCCTCTGCAACTGTGACTTACCAGGTAGGAAGCAGAGGTGGCCAGCGGGTGTCCTCACAGCCAGCAGAGTATATCCATTTTATGCTTGGTGTCACATGCTGCAATTTCTGGTTCCTTGAGACTGAAAGATTGTCCTAAATATTTGTGACCTGGCACATGGATGTGGCAAGGGATCCTCAGATTTAACTCACATCTTTTTGATCAGTAGCAGCATTGTTAAGAAAGAGTGTAAGATCAGCTTAAGCTCAGAGCATCTCTCCAGTTTGGGTCATAACCTAGCACATTAGCAGCTGATGTAGGGTGCAGTAAAGACAATAAAAGGTGAAAAATTGTTTTGTGAAAACTCAAACATCAAAAATACGCAAAAATCCAAGCTTTTAAAGATTAAATATAGGTTATTTAAACAACTGAGTTAGAGTGAATTTTGCTTCTAAGAATCACAAAATTATTTTGAAATGAACAGTACCATCCAATTCCTAGGTTTAAGAGATTGACTATTCTGTAATGTGGCTGTTTTTTTGGCCCAAGATCTATCCTTAGAATAACTACAAACCCCTTAAAATGCCTGCTAAAAGAAACTCTTTGCTGTCAATGGAATTTACTGTGTGTTGTGCCAAAATCTGCCTCAAGGCTACTAATCATTTGTTAGAGCATTTGCTTTAGGAAGCAATTATAAATCTTTTTTTTCTGCCTCTTTGAGATATAAGCCAATGCAAGACCCAGTCAGTGCAGACACACAGGGAAGCAGCTCTCCTTTCTCTCACTTCCTGTGGAGCTCCTCACTGCAGAAGTGGCTGTTGAATTTAGGGGGATCAATTGGTCACCTTGCAAGCACAGGGATCGGCATTCCATCCTCAGGACTTACAAAAAGGAGAACAGCTGTGGCATGTGTTTGCAGTTACAGCACTGACAAGATGGATTCAGATAGGTCCTTCAGATAGGTCTCTGAACACCCAGCCTACCTAGTGGGTGAGTTTCAATCCAGTTGGAGACTGTCTCAGAAAACAAAGTAAATAGCCCCTGAGGAATGATACTTGAATGTGACCTCTGACCTCCACACACAAACATACATGTGTATGTGTGTATGCATTAATCTTTACCCTCGACACATATACCATACACATAACTAAGAAATTAATTAATTAAAGTGGTTATTTTGCCCTGTCTTGGAAAGCTCCCTTCTTTGGTACAATACCATTATACAAGCTAATGTAGATGGGAACAGCTCATGAAACCTCCCCCTTATACAGGGAACTGTACGCAACAGGAGAAACAGCCTTCCCCAGGAAAGAACATTCCAGTTGGTTGTCCAGTATCAGTTGATCAGCCAGAAGGGCATTTACATATCAGGAGATGATGTGCAAACTGGACAGGTTATATTTATATATTTATGAATATATGTATATTTATACACACACAAACATACATATGTGCGTGGCAGCAATTTATGAGAAAAGAGGAAATAAATTTGAAAGATACAACAAGGGGTATGCAGAGAGAGATAGAATGAGGGAATGATGTGATTATACTCTCAAAGAATTGTTTTTACAAAAGAATAATATTTTACCCAAAGGATGAAATATCTTCATGAAATTTTAGCCTTATACCTACAAAGTTGAATATAATTAATAAATCTCATAGACTAGATATGCCAAGAAGAGTTTATTTTTGTCACAAAAAGTAAATTGAAAGATAGAATTACAAATTATAAGACTGGAAAAAGTAAGAAAACAAGGAAGTTTTTCACACACTTTGAGAATCAATGAGCTATAAAGTATAAGGTCGAAGAAAACATTGAGCTAACATGATATTCCTTTTTATGTGTCACATTTGTGATGTCCCAGTGCATTGAAGGCCTATAGGACATAGATAGGTTAATAAGAATTTCAGTCATATTCCCAAAACACTGGGCTGACATGATTACAAATGAGAAGACCCATGACTGAGCAGGAGGACGCTTACTATTCATGATGATACGAAGGCCTTCACACTTACCTCGTCACCAGTCATGGTCTACTCCAATTACACATAAGTTTGGGCATGGGCAGGAGGAGTTCTGAGAACAATTCTACCACAATGAAAGATGTAATACCATTAAATTGGCTGTAGTTTTCTGTAGTGGTCTTCTCTGTTGGAAGAAGTTTCCTTAATGGCATATGAGGGCTACACTTATCTGTGAGCAGGACAAATGTGTAGGATGTAGTTAAGGATTATAGTTATGATTATTCTTGTGTGCTTTTCTACAGAATGAATAATGGCAGTAAGCTGAGGCAAACAACTCCTAGGTTGGTTGTCCCATCATTGACAAGTGCTTTCTAGGGAGCACACTAGGAACAATGGCTCCTAAAAACTAACCTAGTGGAAATCATATTCTAAACTATTGTTTTATTTCAAAACTAAGTGAGATAAATCTAAACTTCTGCTTTATTTAAAAACAGAGCCATTCCTAAGTAGCTGCAATGGACTACAAGGACTGCCCATAGAGAACAAAACTCATTCGTACTCAGTGCCTTACATAAAATTGATGTATTCTTTCATGTAATCACTATGCACATATACTCATATATTGTAAATTATTTATAGATTATTCATAATACATTATACAATGTAAAACTTATGTAAATAGTTGTTATCTATATTTTGGGATAATGACCAAAAAAATCTTTTCATATTTGCTGTTTGCCCTGCTGGTGTTTGGTCTTTCTTTGGTCCAGTATTTCCTCTATGGTCCCATTCATCCCTTTGGAATGGAAATGTACATCTGCACCATTAGGTGATAGAAACATGTCATTTGATTTTTTTAATTAATATTGAAGCAGTTTGTGCAGAACTTACAGACAGAAAGGTGTTGCACGAATCCTAATTGTTCTTACAATAAAAACCCAGAACCAGATATTGGGGTAAATGATGAAAGATCAGATGAAACAAACCACAGCCACTTCTCCCAAATTTAACTGAAAGGGGAAGATCCTGTTTTCCCGAATCCTCAGACTGAATGCCCCTGAGTGTTCAGCCAAACAGGCTGAGTTGCTGTCTCTTCCCACCATATAAAAGCTGTATAATTTCCTGTCTCAACGTTCCCAGTGCTAGGATTAAGGGTGTGTGTGCTTTCCAAATACTGGGAGCTTAGGCATGAAATACCAAGTGCTGGTATTAAAGGTATGAAGGTATGTGCCACCAGTGCCTGGGTCTGTTTCTCTTTTAAACTGAATTAATCTCATGTAGACCAGGTTGGCTTTGAACTCACAGAGATCGATCTCTGCCTCCTGAGTGCTAGGATTAAAGGTGTGTGCCACCACTGCCTGGCCTCTGTATTTAATCTAGTGGCTGGCTCTGTCCTCTGATCTTCAGGCAAATTTTATTAGTTAGAATACAAACAAAATATCACCACAGAGATGGTCAATTGTATCCACTCTATACTGTCTTTGTTTTTCCATCAATAGAGGAAATAATAATCCTTATATTTCTCATTTCTGAATAAAATGTAATACAATGGTGTGCAAGACGCAATATGATTATCAAAAAAATCAACAAAAATCTAATTCCCTATTTCATTCAATTTTTAATATAAACTAAATGTGTAAAAATAATTCTCTGTGAATATTTAGGTGCTACATGCATGCAATGGATTCCCCTCAGAAACACTCATACATGACAATGTTTCCCAACAGAATGAGTCATGTATAAGGATGACTGACTTTGTGGCTTGGATGTGTTCCAGCAGGATTTGAGTGTTGCCAGTGTGGTAGTGCAGTCCTTAGAGGGGATTAGTTCCTGATAAGATATCCTTCATGAATGGCATCAAGATATTTGTAAAAGATGTCAGATGGCATTCAGGTTACTTACCCTTCCAATTTCTGACATTTTAGGGAAGAATCCTTTCCTTGTGGAGGAAGGAGAGATTAAGAAAAAAAATAAGCAACAGAAAACAAAAACCATCTTGAGAGTACAAAGCAGACCTTGTCAGACAACCAACCATAGAGTAATATTTCATGGATTGTCAGTAGAAAGTAACCAACTTGATCATAATGCTTAAGCTTTCTTTTGGGATTTATTCTTCAGAACTGGGAGAAAAAAATTTCTTTGCATAATTTATTGAATCTATGGTATGTTCTGTTAGCTATACAATTGAACTAAGACTGGTTGTTATTTTTTTAAAGGCAAAGAAAGAAGTCCTTTAGTATATCACTTATGTACTTCAAGAGAAAATTAATCTGAATTCTGAAGCTTTTAGACATTTTAGAATAAAAACCTGGCTACTATGCATAATCCTCAGATTTTATGAACAGATAATAATGATACTTTGTTCCTCTGTGTATGAAAATATATGTGGTTACTCAAGGAAATAAATTAGATTTTCAATGTTTTTTTTGAGAAACCTAATAGTGAAGATACACTAGGGGAAATATCAATAATTTTATTTTCAAATATATCATAATCTTTTACTCAACAGAGAGATTTGACAGCATAGTACATGTTCTGAGTTCTAAGATAAATTACTAGTGTACATTTCTCTAACCTAGGTTATCCCTAAAACACTCATCTAATTTTTTATGTAAATACAAATGAATCTTCATCATAGTTCCTTGAAGATCTTATATCTGACAATCATTTCTCATTCTATTCCTGGTTCTTAAACTCTACTTATTGTACCAGTAAATTATTTTCTAAAAGATTGTATTCTTATTTTATGTCTCCCATTCACAAAGTATATTGTAAAACAGAGGAACTAAAGTGGCAAAGATGAGGTCTATACAAAGACATGGACTGTCCCAAAAATTATTAGAAATTGATTCACAAAAAAAGTTACTAAGATGAGGCATGGTCAATAAAACAAAACAAGAATATTTTTTGAGCTTTGAGGAAAGAAGGCATGAACCAGATTTTTCAAGTAGGACTGAAAATTTGGGAAAGAAGGGGCAGAAAGATCGTAAGAACTAGATGTCATTGGACTACTGCAAACGGTATTTTCTAGACAACACAGTGACAGTGCGATTGAAATCTTGATATCATGGCAGCTGTAGTTGCTTGTGCAAGATTAAGCCAGTCAAAATTTCACCATTTTGATATGAGATATGAGAAGGGTTGACAAATCCCACCTCTAGTTGAGGAGCTTTGGCAGTTGTAAGCTGCTGAGGAAGGGAGAATCAGTTTTCTTCAGAGAAGTGGTCCATGTTAGGACACAGGTAATCCAGTAGATGGTCCTACAACTCAGGCATATCAAGACAATAATGACTGGATTTGGTGAGCTGTGCAAAGGGAATATAAAGTTGGGAGGGATGTGTGGTAGGGGTCTGAGAGGAAGTTGGAGACTGGATGGAGTAGAATATAATCAAGGCATATTATGTACATGTATGATACTGTCATTGAATAAAATATAAATAAATAAAGAGGAAAATATTCTTTATAACATTAGAGATTTTAGTTACTTCATAAAAATGACTATTTTTATGAGATTTTCAGACCAACCATCCAAATGTATATCAATACTTAATAATTTCATTCAATTATACAAAAAAACCCAGAAATATTTGAACATCTTTATCATCAAGAGAAGCTATGGGTAGCAATTTATTAACTATGCTTTTTTATCACCTCTGGAAATTTTCTAGGGTTATGATTATTAGTTTAGAGTTTGGAAAAGATTTTTAGTTTCAGATCTACATTATCACCTATAGATGAGTGATCCATTTATTCTGAGTCTTCCCCAAAGGAAACCACTCAACTTATTTCAAAAGAAGAAATGTGTTGACAGCTAAAAATGAAGTCAGTGATTCCTCTATTTTGTCAATAAGAAAATGCCCCAAATTATTGTGACCATGTGAATGATGTTACGACACATTCATTTTCTCACTAAAATTGTCAGGCATTCATTGAAATAGCTTTTTTCTGACGTCACTGCCCTCAACAATCATGTGCATGGATTTTAGAAACAAAATATGAGCTCAATCTATTCTCTGACATGTGCACATACTTTTGACTTGTGTCTCTTAGCTTCATGTATAAATGACAGAATGAAAGCAATTCCTGCATAGAACTTTGGAAGAAATAAAGTTCAATCTCTGAAGGATTAAATACAAAAGTGGCCATACAATATTCACTTAATGCTATATTTAATAGTAATTAGGTACATTGATGTGCATTGATGCATTACTGTTTTTAACTATATGCTAATTCATTAAAAGGCATATACATATGTATAACTTTTACAGACAAAACAAAAGATGAGAATATAAACAAATATTATGATACTGTGTGCTGAGAGGGTGAACAAACTAAATTGAAACCCAAATGAAACAGCTATAGACACATACCCTCTATGGCTGCAGATCACTTCTATGTTTGACTTGCTAACCAAGTTCTCCCAGTTCCAACTATTTGCAGCTATGAAAATGTCACTTCCAATTGTGTTTATTATCCTAGGAAAACATATTTCTGTTCTTTTTGCCTTTCCTTTGCCCAAACATTACAAAACAAATTAAACATTGAAGTATAGTGCAAGAATTTAATCAATTCCAGATTTTAACTTATTGCTGCTTAAACCACAAAGCTATAGAGATTATCCCTTTAATATTTAATACACTCATAAATCTGCTCCAGAAAATCTCTCTTCATCTCTTTCTGTGTCTGTATTTCTTTCCTGTTGCTTCGATAGCTTTTGAAAGGTTTGCTGTACCATACTTCTACAACACTAAAACATATTGAGAAAAAAGAGACTATAGGGAATTTATCATCACAAGTAAGTGATGTTATAACATGTTACTGATCATTAGTGGTCATCAGGAAACAACACACACCCTTCTCTTTGCATTTTTGGATTATTGTGATTGACTCTGTGAAAATAAGGCAACTCAAAGAGCCTTAAGATTTATTGTGACACTTAGGTTTCTATGGAAGAGACAAACTACTCACCCTACATCAATTACATGTATTACTGAATCATAAGAAAACACAGCTTTAAAAGGGGTGTATACTAGAATATAAAGTTCCATGGTGACAAGAACTTTCTGGCTTCTTTTTCTTGTAATGTGTCTTAGCATTTTGGTGTAGATCCTTTGTGTATAAGTTATGCACTCACTATTTGTTAACTGTCTTCAACAAAAATTTGTCTCATGAGTACATAATTGAATGAATGACTGAATGGAGGCTAAGGAAGCATGGACTCAGAGAAATTGAATTTTCTACACAGATATAGCTTCACAGAGACACTTCAGTGTAGGCTTTGCTCTTCAACTTGAAAAAATATGGTACTTAGTCATACTTAACTGAGTGGCACTGAAATTATTTTATACTGAAGTTACTCTGTCTCATCCCAGTGTTTGCTGGTGTGTGTGTGTGTGTGTGTGTGTGTGTGTGTGTGTGTGTGTGTGTGTGTGTGGTGTGTATGTGTGTGTGTTTAAGGGCGAATGTTCTATCTGCATGTACAACTTTACGCCAGAAGGGGGCATCATATCCCACTATAGATGTTGTGAGCCACCATGTGGTTGTTGGGAAGTGAACTGAGTATCTGTGGAAGAGCAGCCAGTGATCTTAACAGTTGAGCCATCTCTCCTGCCTCAGGCTACTCATGTTCTGAAGAAATTATTGCAAAATCTTGGCATACATGATTTCATTATGCCTTCTACAAAAGGTAGTAAGGTTAACTCAAATATGGGTATAAATACATCACAGATAGGACTTCACAAAATTTTTGTGCTGGGAATGCTGTGAATGTGTTGCTCTGATTGATTGACAAATAAAATGCTGATTGGCCAGTAGCCAGGCAGGAAGTATAGTGTAGGTGGGATAAGGAGAGAGGAGAATTCTAGGAGGTGGAAAGCTGAGTCAGGAGACACTGCCAGCCACCACTGCCATGAGAAGCAAGATGTAAGGTACCAATAAGCCACAAGCCATGGGGCAACTTACAGATTAATAGAAATGAGTTAATTTAAGATATAATAACTAGATAGCAAGAAGTCTCAGCCATTAGGCCAAACAGTTTAAATAATATATGTGTCTGTGTGTTTATTTGGGTCTGAGTGGCTGCGGGTCTGAGCTGGACTGGAGAAAACTCCAACTGCATTTTCTGGTCTTTTTTCCTACATTTTTATTCAGATCCCATTTGCTTGTCAAATTTATACCAATCCTCTCATAAAATCAAATTATACAAGTATTCATGGATATGTTCTATACAATTCAGTGCCTTTCTACTTCTTTTTGCCAAAATTTCTTTGATTGTTTTTAAATATCTACATATTTAGGCACAGAAGGAATGTTGAACTTCTTCATAATCTAGAATCCATCTTTTTTTCAAATCTTCTTTAGACCCATCTTTATCACTATTCTACACCCACATTTATAGCATTGATTCATAGGCCAGAGCATCTACAGCATAGCTCCATTCTGTGGTTGTAAAACCAGTTATTAATTATCAAGTAAATTCTTGGGGGTGTGCTTGAAGAAGAAAAGTCTGAGGAAAGAAGTAGCTGGAGTTTTCTCTCCGGGTCAGGCCAAGCCCCGGCAGTCCAAAAGTCCACTTATAAAATAAATACACAGACACTTATATTATTTACAAACTGTATGGCTGTGGCAGGCTTCTTGCTAACTGTTCTTATATCTTAAATTAACCCATTTCTATAAATCTATACCTTGCCACATGGCTCGTGGCTTACCGGCATCTTCACATATTGCTTGTCATGGCGGCTGCCAGCAGTCTCTCTCTCTGCCTTCCTGTTCCCTCAATTCTTCTCTCTGTTAGTCCCACCTATACTTCCTGTCTGGCCACTGGCCAATCAGTGTTTTATTTATATAAAGCAATATCCACAGCAGAAAGAAAGCATGCAAGTTGAAAAGATTACTAAATAATAAAATGATCTTAGATCAATACTACATTCTATATAATCCCATAAGATATCCTAGATACAAGATATACCACAGGTGCATCTCATGGTAATGTAATAGGGAGAGTATACTGACTTTTGTCAGTTGTATACTATAGTTTTCTCAAGGTAAGGAAGAAAGCTGCCTTACTAGTCAAGTAGATACCCTTTACATGGGGGCAATACTCCAAAGGAAGAAACAATGATGATCTTCTAGCTGTCAACATTCATAGCACTTTGGACATGAGTGTAGCAGCCCAGTAAAGGGCACTGGAAAAATGTAACAAGTGTATGCCTCAGAAAATTCCTTGCACTGCTTATGACATCTTACATTTCGTGTTAAATTTAGGACACCATGTCACAACACTTCGACCACTGTAGTTAGTCACAATACAGGATAATTAACATAGGACGCTTAGTGAGCAGAGCTAGGCTTCAATTTCTTCAGAAGCACTATTGAAATTTACCACCTTTCTCCATCAGATATCATGAGTCTTTATGAAGTTAGCCTAGAACTGCAACAGATGATCACAATCATGAGTATTCACTTGCATATTCAAGTTTACTGCTTACTATATTTTCTTTCTTTCTTTCTTTCTTTCTTTCTTTCTTTCTTTCTTTCTTTCTTTCTTTCTTTCTTTCTTTCTTTCTTTCTTTCTTTTTTCTATATATGTATGTATGTATGTATGTTTGTATGTATGTATGTATGTATGTATGTATGTATGTATGTATGTATCTTGAGACAGGGTTTCTCTTTGTAACCCTGGCTGTCATGAAACTCACTCTGTAGACCAGGCTGTTCTCTACCACACCCTGGTCTGACTGCCTCTATTTTCTGAGTGCTGGGATTAAAGGCATAAGCCACTACCACCTGGCATCTTTACCATATTTTCATCAGGCGTGTTTGCTCTTTTTGATGATTTTCTGTTAAAAATTGAGTATGAATAAATATCTTCAGTATTTCTTCTCAGGTTTAGAAACACATAAGAGAAGATGTATTGTACATGACTAATTCACAATTAACAATTTTTTCAAGCTGAATTCAATATCAAATGACTTCTGTTTTCTCAGAGTACTTAGGTATAAGAAAGGTTAGAAAGGACACACAGAGTGATTACATTTTAGTCTGGTGATTCTAGGTAACTGGAAACTTAACATAATACATAATTCGTTCAAAGAAAAAAAAGTAATATTTATTGTACTCTTGTATATACGTGCAAGTATTTTGTATATTTTTTTTTCTTTTTTCATTTTCGAGACAGCATTTCTCAATGTAGTTTGGAGCCTGTCCTGGAACTCGCTCAGTACACCAGGCTGGCCTCGAACTCACAGAGATTTGCCTGCCTCTGCCTCCTGAGTTCTGGGACTAAAGGTGTGCACCACCACTGCCTCGCTATTTTGTGTATTTATAGTTATCAACCTAATACACATTGCAGTGCATATATTATAAACATGTTTATATATGCACACATATACATATATGTAAATGCATATCTTACGTATATGCTTATAAGATATAATCTTTCTTAAGTAATATATTGAGATGCTTGGCTAAGAAAGGATATATTGATAATATACCATTTCCACCAGTAATACCCTTTAATAAAATTTTCACCTCATAAAACACAAAAGCTCAAACAGTTTACTTTCATACCCTTAGTGTTTTTGATTTTGAATAGTCATATGGTGTCTTTTATTCTTTAGACGATAAGGTGCAATTATAGAAAAAACAGATCAATAAAAGATTTGAGCACATATTAGTTCATCTCGTTGTGCCTATAGTTCAATTTCTCAAAGAAAACAAGTTATTTGCATGAACTTTGCTTGTCAAAGAAAATAAACTTGAGTCGATGTTCTGGCAAAATTCCTAATATTTACTTCAAGAGCTGCATAATATCTGATGATCAAATCATTTATAAATTTATCTCTGATGCATTTGTATCAGGACTATGAAGTTAAAAGAATATTTTGAGAGATTGGCTTATTTATAGCAGCCCGAATACAAGCAATTTCTAAGGTTTCACCTTTTCATGTACCAGAGATGCCAAGGGACAGAAGAGTAGCTGCATTTTGGTAATATCTATACTAGACAATATCCACACTTGCTCGATCTGTTTGTCTCAACTAACCAGTTGTGTAGCCTTTCAATTAACCCATTAAAAATATCCAAGATACAAAATCCATTGTAAAGCAATATAGTTACATCGTATCTGCTCAGCTCTTAAGGAAATAAAGAAAGCAATGCTTCCTCTCAGGCTCTGAGACTTAAGACATATTCATTTCAATCATGCATATTCATGAGTTTCACTGCTTTTACCTTATCTGCCCCTGCTTTTACATTCCTAAATCTAATTTTGGCTTCTGGATAATACTCTGATATTTTGAGTGTATCCTTGGAAAAGACTAATGCATAAATTAACATAAAATAATCCCTGAGTTGCAGTTGCATCCTAAGCCATCTGTCTATTTGAAATAAAACAGCTTCCACTTGATTGGCTGGACATATTCCATAATTTTTGTGTAATTGTAGACCTTATATAAGTAAAAACAAATAACAGAGATGTGTATAGTGGCTTGTGGGTGTAGTTTCAGCTACTCTGGAGGCCAGAGAAATGTGGATCAACCATTTGAGACTGTGAACTTAAGTCCATCTAGGGATTCAGGGCAAGAGCTTATGTCAAAAAGTGGAGTGTAAGACAAGTGAGTTTAGTAGAAAAAAAATCTATAATTTCCTAAATAACTATAAAGAATGCTAAGAATAAGCAGAATAGAATCTTCTGAATGTTTTATTACTCTTGATGTATTTATTTCTTCCTTCAAGCCTTCTCATTGTCACTTTTATCATTATTGTTCAGTCTCTTAATCCTCTACCATTTCACTTGGGATGGGATTACTGAAGTTAGACAACTCGCCTATTACTACCAGAAATAGGACTAGATTATGGATATTAGACAAATCACCTATACCAACAGAAATAGGACCAGGGCACGGCTCCTTCCTAATTGAGTGCTGATGTCTAAAAACATTCATATATATATATATATATAAATTCAAGAATCGACTATTTCCACTTCACTAAACCAGTGTAATTTCTAACTGCATTCTAATTACATAGCTTCAGCTTTTACCCACTATCAAACATACTTCTTTTTACAGTAGACAGAGACCAAAAAGTCACAACTCATCAAAATGGAAAGAACACCTAAAAGCAGGGTGCCAAGATCCAAATAATACATCTACCACACAATCCATCAATCTAAGGCTCAGGGAGCATCATGAAAAATAAAGTACAAAAATTGTAGGAGCAAGAGGGCTAGGATAGGATATCTGCTGCGATGGAGTCTGAAATAGACAACACCAGGAAAACTGCACCCAGGAATTTTCAACAACCAGATTGCCTAAATAAGAAATAAAAAGGAATTGTACCAATTGACATGTCAAAGTAGAGTGGGAAATTCTCACAGGACGTTGCAACTAGAAGACTTATAGGTAACTGATGGTTCTTGAGAAAGAGAAAGTCAGTCTTCTCCAAGGAAAAGTTCCTTTATAGGTTAGCTCATCCCAAGAGGTCAACCCTAAATACATATGAACAACACGAAATGATCTCAGCAGGCTATATTTACAAACTTAAACAACATATACACACAACAATTATGATTAAATAATAAGAAGTCATTAATTTGAGAAGGACTGTGAGTAACAAGGGAAGAAGTAAAAGAAGAAGGAATTGAAGAATGATGTCAATATAGTACTCACACGAGAAATACTAAAAAAAAAAGAGTGATTAAAAGTAAATAAATAAGGGGGGCGGGGGGGCAGGGGGGCGGGGGGGAAGGCAGGCGGGACGGGAGGAGGGAGAATGGGGAGAATCTATGGCTGATATGTAAAGTTGAATTGTATTGTAAAATAAAAAATAAAAAAAAGTAAATAAATAAAATCAGAATGTGAAATTTTCAAATTCACATTTCCTAACATTTATTTTATTACACCTAAGATAAAATGAACAGCAATAAAATACTAATCATTTAACATTATAGATTTATATAATTATTACTCAATATTTTGATGTTCCAGAATCTTTTTATGTATAGCATTTCTACCCATAGATTATTTGAAAAAAAATCAGTATTAACATAATGTCAGAGAAAGTGATGAAATCATTTGCCAAATCTATAAAGTTTGATACTAAAATAGGTATGAATGGGCCTCTGGAATCTATTAAGGCATATTCTTTGAGGACCTTTAATGATACAAAGCACACAAAATATTGAAACAACCACTTATTTTTCTTCCTTACTGATGGAAATGTTTTTATAGAAATTTTTATTCGTGCAGTTTGAATTCAAACTATATTCAAACAATTGTTTCCTAAGATTAATCACGATCTAGTATATATTTTTTCCTTTCCTATCTCTAACTTTTTTTTACAAGTAACAGAGCTTATGACCACTAGAACAATGGTATTTCTGAGAATACTTCCCATACAGACCTAGAGTGGCATCATCAAGTTTAGTCACTGACTTTATCAAAATACATAAAGGACTATTCATTTATTTATTAGGTGTATGAAAAATTAAGATCCACATAACAACCACTGCTTATTCTTACAGTATTATGTAAACTGATTATGTAAAATAAAATCCAACAAGTTTTTAATGTCAGGCTCACCACAACCAAGTTGTTTAAGTTATTATTTTTTTATGTAGATACACAGACTACTATGTTTCTATGCAAAAATGTTTTGATAACATCCAAAGCAGAAGCAAGTAATAATAATCATGTAGTATGCATGTATATAAGTGACTGGGGTATAGAAAATTAGGAGGTATATCAAAATTACTATGTTGAAAAGTAACAACAAATAATTTCTTACTTTATTATTTCAAATTGGAAATTCATCCTAAGACTTCACACATGGTAGGCAAGCACACTATATTTGAGCTAGACCCTTAGCCTTATTTCAATTTTTTTTGTTTTTGTTTGAGAAAATATTTCATTAATTTCCCCATGATGCTGTGGTTTGAATAAAAATGGTCCCTATAGGCCCATAAGGAGTGGCACTATTAGGATGTGTTGCCTTGGAGTAAGTTTGGCTTTGTTAGAGGAGGTGTGCCACTGGGGAGTAGGTTTTGAAGTCTCAGAAGCTCAAACCAGATCACTTCCAGCTGTCTGCCAATCTAGATGTAGAACCTTCAGCTCCTTTTCCAGCACAATGTCTTCCTACTTTGAGGATAATGGACGAAACCTCTGAAACTGTAAGATAGCCCCAGTTAAATGTTTTCCTTTGGAAGAGTTGCCATGGTCATGGTGCTTCTTCCTAGCAATGAAAACCTAATTAAGTCACATGCTGATGACATTGATTATTCCTAGTATCTCAGAGATTACTGAACTTGAACTTCTAAACCTCCTGACTTAGCCTTTATGGTAACTGGTTTTAAACCATCAGGTATGATATTTATTTTCTTTTCACTAATGGTTTGTATATTTATTATAATCACCTAGTTTAAAACATATCGGGTTCAAAGACTTTCAGATGAGCATAAAAATAATGCCTGTACATTTTCCCATCATGATCTCAATGTCCCTTGCGCATAGAATCCCTCCTCTCTCTCATCGACTGGACCCCTGGAGCTAGTCTTTGCCTTGGAGGAGGTGGAAATGGGGGTTGGGTTGGGGGGGAAGGCTGGGGGGTGGGAGGAGGGAGGAAAGGGGGATCTATGGTTAGTATGTAAAATGAATAGAAAATTTCTTAATAATAAAAAATAGAAAGGAAAAATAATACCTGGTCCTTAGTCAAGAGGATTTTCTAACCTAAAAGGAAGAATGTTGTATCACTGTAGCATAAGCTACTGAGATGCAGAGCCTGTCAGAAGGATGTGGCCATGGCTTGAGAGAACTGATAGGTACAGTGTGTTTTGAAACACAGTAAGCATTATTGGAGGATAGGTGGCACAACAAGAAGAGGGTAAAGACATTACCATGAGAAAAGAAAAATCATTATCACCTCACCAACAATGCAATGTTTTACCTAAAAGAATGAAAAGGATCTTAAAAAAAAAAGGCAAGGTTTCAAAGTTGCACTGATGATAAAATCTTAATGAATACATAAATACTACCTGCCCAGTCTGTGTTACTTGGATGCATGTTTTCAGGATGGCCATTTGTTGTTGGATAATCAATGGATGTGTTCTTCCCTGAGGAAAACTATTTCTTCTGCTCTCAGTATTCTTTAGTTGTATAGTTCTTTGTATAGGGTTTAGGCCTCCAGAGTTCCCAACTCCACCTGTTATCATTAGCATGTCTGTCAATGTAAGCCTAATTCTGGTCATTTTTATGTAGCTCCATTGGTAAGACTTTATGTAGCTTCTGAGGTTTCTAGGAGATACAATCTCAAAGCAAACTTCCTGTTCCTCTGGCTTCTATACTCTTTTCACCACCTCTTCCACAATGATCACCGAGTCCAAAGTGCAGAGTTGTGTTGTAGATATATCACTTGGGAATAGGCTCTACAACTTTGACTTTTCATTGGTTGTAATTTCTGTGCTGCTATTCATTTCCTGAGAAGAGAAATTCCCTTGATAAGGCATGAAGACTACATTAATCTGTAGGTATTATGATGTTTAGGTATTGTTGGGCTTATGGTGGTTTAATAAAGTTAAGTAACAACAATTAAAGAAAAAGGGGTCATGAATTTAAAATAAATCAAGGGGAGGGGACTCATGGAAAAGTTGAAAGGGAAGAAAGGGAAGAGAAAATTATATAATTAGATTATAATCTCAAAAATAAAAATATCTTAAGAAATCATGAGGTTTTAACTCTTCTGGAAATGATAAAGGTGAATTTGTAATAAAATAAATCAAACTGCTGATTGCAATTTTCTAGGCAATAATTGATGAAGTCTAACTGAGTTGAAGTACTAAGAAGAGAAGAAGAGAGAGTGAATAAATAAGATGGGTATTTAAGAGCTGCCATATCAACAGAGTATAAAATCTGATTGATTCAGGAATGTCAGGTATACTATTCCAAAATTGTTAGCTAAATTTCATAAAGTCTATGTTTAGATTTAATCAGTACGTCATAGACAGACACAGAGTTGGGTTACTCAGTCCAATAATGCTGGATATTGGAGCAGTCCCAAATTGGAGTTGATGGCCTAAGGATTGGAAGAGAGTTGATATCTAATACCAGTGAAGTGATGCTTCAGCAAAGACAAAAACAAAACAAGGCAAAAAAAGTGAGAAAGGAAGCAGTCAAAGTATCATTATTCTAAGATGATATGAGAGTATGCATAAGTGACCCCAAAAATTCTACCAGAGAACTCCTGCATCTGATAAATGCCTTTAATCAAGTGTCTGGATACAAAATTAACCTAAAAAAAATCAGTAGCCCTCCTATATACAAACAATAAATGAGCTAGAAAAAAATCAGAGAAACATCACCATTTATAATAGCCACAAATAACATAAAATATCTTGGAGTAACTCTAACCAAATAAGTGAAAGACCTGTATGACAAGAATTTATGTCTTAGAAGAAAGAAATTGAAGAAGATGTTAGAAAATGGAAATATCTCCCATGCTCTTGTATAGGTAGAATTAAAATAGTAAAAATGGCTATCTTACCAAAAGCAGTCTACAGATTCATTGCAATATTCATTAAAATCCCAAAACAATTCTTTACAGACCTTGAAAGAACAATACTAAATTTCATATGGAATAACAAACAAATAAACAACAACAAAAAACAGGATAGCTAAAACAATCCTGTATAGTAAAGACCTTCTGGGGTTATCTTCATCCTTGATTCCAAGCTATACAATAGGGCTACAGTAATAAAAAACACATGGTATTGGCATAAAAACAGACAAGTGTATCAATAGAATCAAGTCAAAGTCCTACATGTAAATCCACACATCTATGGACACCTGATTTTCGACAAAGAAGCCCAAACGGAAATAGGGAAGCATCTTCAACAAATGATGTAGAAGAATGCAAATAGATTCATATCTATTACCCTGCACAAAACTCAAGTCCAAGAGGATAAAGGCCTCAACATGAAACCAGATGCATTGAACCTGGAAGAAAAGACAGAGGAAAATAACCTTGAATACGTTGGCACAGGAGACAACTTCCTGAACAGGACACCAATAGCACAAACACTAAGATGAACAATTAATAAGTAGGACCTCATGAAACTAAAAGCTTCTGTAAAGCAAAGGACACCATCAATAGGACTAAACAGCAGCCTGCACAATGGGAAAATATCTTCAACAATACCACATCGGACAGAGGGCTGATTCAAAATATATAAAGTTCTTTAAAAAACTAGACATCAAAAAATAGTTCAATTTAAAACTGGTTTAAAAATCTAAACAGAATTTTCAACAGAGGAATCCAAATGGAGGAAAAGTAGTTAAAGAAATATTCAACATCCTTTGCCATCAGGGAAATGCAAATCAAAATGACACTGAGATTCCATTTATACCTGTCAGAATGGCTAAGATCAGAAACACAAGTGACAGCTCATGTTGGTGAGGATGTGGAGCAAGGGGAGCACTCCTCTATTTTTGTTGAAAGTGCAAACTTGTAAGACACTTTGGAAATCAATATGGATATGGTGATTTCTCAGAACATTGGTACTCAATCTACCTTAAGACCCAGGTGTACCACTCTTGAGCATATACTCAAAGGACACTCCACCATACCACAATGACACTTGCTCAACTATGTTCATAGCAGTTTTATTCATACTAGCCAGAAACAAGAAACAACCTAGATGCTCCTCAATTAAAGAATGAATAAAGAAAACGTGGTGATTAACATAACGGAGTATTGCTCAATTGTTGAAAACAGTGACATCATGAAATTTAAAGGCAAGTGGGTGGAACTAGAAAAAAAAATCATCCCGAAGAGAGTAACCCAGCCCCAGAAAGACAAATATGGTATGTGCTCACTCATAAGTGGATATTAGCTGTACAGTAAAGGATAGCCATTGTACAACCCACAGACCCAGAGAGGCTTGATAACAAGGAGGTCTCAAGGGGGGGACACTCAGATCTCCCTGTAAAGGGGAAATAGAAGAGATTTCAAGGGTGGACTGGGGGTGGGTGTGAACACGAGGGATCAGGTTGAGGGTTTGGGGGAAGTACAAGTTACAAGGAGGGTTCAAGGGAGGATGCATGAATCTCACTGTGAAGGGGAAATAGAATAGGCATTGCCTTTGGAAGAGGGAAAGATCTGGGTGAGGAGGTGGGCATTGGAACAAGAGGGATCAGGTCAGGGAAAGATGTATGGAAATAGTACTTGGAGAGACAACTGTAATCTGGGGGCATCTCTGGGATAAACTAGAAAGCTAATGCAATGGAAACTTCCAGCAATCTATGAGGATGAACCTAGCTAAGAATCCTAGCAATGCAGGATACAGAGCCTGACTAGCCCTCTCCCATAACCAGGCAAGACTTCTAGTGGAGGGATTGTGACACCAACCCAGTCACAAAACCTTCCACATACAATTTGCCCTGCCTACAAGATGTTCTGGGGTAAAAGTGGAACAGAGGTGGGAGTGAACAAGCAATAACTGGCCCAGCTTCAAACCCATACCATGAGAAGGAACTCACTCCTGAGGCCCAAGGCCCACAGGTAGGATTGCTCAGAGACATAGAATAGAACCAAGCACACCTGGGGGGAAGAAGTCAATGAAAGGATCCCTAATGATATTCTATTACACTCAGTAGATTGGTGCCCAGTCCAACTGTCATCAGAGAAGCTTCACCCAGCAACTGGTAGAAATAGTTGCAGAAATCCATAGCCAAACCTTGTGTCGAGCTTAAGGAATCCTGTGTGAGAGGGAAGGAAGGATTGTAGGAGTCAGTGGGGTTGAGGACACCCTATTAAAATCCACATAATCAACTAGCCTGGGTTCAAAGGGGCTTACAGAGTCTGAACTAATAGCTAGGCAGCCTGGGAGTGATTAACCTAGGCCTTCTACATATATGTTACTGTTGTGTGTATTGGTCTTCTTGTGGAACTCCTAACAGTGAGAGCAGGGGCTGTCTCTGACTTTGTTGCTTGCTTTTGGGACTCTTTCCTCCTACTGGATTGCCCATCCAGTTTTAATGGAAGAGGAAGTGCCCATTCTCACTGCAGCTTGATATACACACCATGGTTGGCTGATATCCACAGGAGGTCCACCCTTTTCTGAAGAGAAATAAAGGAGAAGGAGTGGATGAGTGCAAGAGGGGGGAAGATTGGAGGGGAGAGACTGGGAGGAGAAGAGGGAGGGGAAACTGCAGTCTGGATATAAAAACAAAAAAATTAAAAAACAAACAAAAATAGCAACAAATGTCAACAAAAATAAAGACTAAGACACATGAATCACATTAAAGGAAAAGAAACAGAAGAATCATTAGAATTGTAGGTATGTGTGGATATAAAGAAGCAGAAACCACGGAATAAAAAAAATGCCATGGATCAATGAAATCACATTCAATGTATAAAAGCAGCAATAGGTGGTGGGTAGTGAAGAAGCTATCAAGTGACAAAGCAGGGATGAAAGAGGAACAAGGTTCCCATTCCCACTCCTGGTTGAGCTCCTCGTCCCACAAGTACCCTCACAGTAAACACCACGTTTACATTCTCCATAATATTCCAACCCTTGTCACCAGATGAGCAACACTTAAAACTTTACCCATGCTGTGTTTTTCGACTATGCACAGCAAAATCTTTCCACACTCCAGAACAAAAGGAAGCTCAGCTCAGACCTCCCACACTGTTCTTTGTAAACCTTCCCCTTTAATTGTAGCACATTGTCATTGATTCTGCTATCAGGAGCACAACCAGACTGAATCATCTAAACTCATGACATTATGCAATAACTTGGAAATAACAAGCTCTTTAATGTAATTATCTTGTCTAAAACAGTTTAGCAAACAGAAAGTCAAGCCTGATGGTTTATGTTAATAGGTTTCGGAAGCAATCATATTGGTTATTTTATTATATCTCTTCGCTATGTGTCTTTCTGTTAAAGATATCTAACCTTGGAGGAGGAAGGAGAGACAGTCAAGACAGATATAGCTTTTTTTGTTTTTTTTAATTTGATGTTAAATTAAATTATTATTCATAAAACATAATAGAGGTAGTTTCTGTGGTTACAGGGTTAGAAAAAGGTATCTGATGGATGATTTTAACTCAATTACAGATTCAGAAACATAAAAAAAATCATAGTCGAATGAAATAAGCAGCAGCATGTTGAGACAAAAACTTCCATCTGTGGAAATACTAGCTGAGCATAAAAAACATCATTGTCTGAATCAAAGATTAGCAAACTGTCACAGGAAAGACTTTATAGTAAACATTTAGAGTTTTTTCAGCTATATATCCCATCACATCTAGTATCATCAGTACTACTGGGGCAGCTGAAAGAGAAGACTCAGATACTTCCTTTCAAGTGTTGTAATTCAAAGGCTGACTCTAAAGAACATTGTCTATGGAGGTGGCTAAGGGTAAGTAATTCTGTATGAAGAAGAGGAATTATGGAAGGGTTTTATAGGAAGCAGAATATTTTAAAAAATAAACTTTATGGTCTGGCTATTCAGACCATTAGGACCACTGAGTAATGCTCATTGGGAGACCACATGTGGAGGAGAGAGAAAAATGCAGGGGTGGGCACAGTTAAAAGTAGGTTCATTTACAGGGTATTAGGAATCGGGTGAAGTTCTCTGAAGCAGAACTTAACTTCAGACTTGAGGACATCATTAGTACTTCTACACTGATTTATACCGAAGTTACACATTTAGGAATGAATCAAGGCAAGGAACACTCTTGAACTGAGGTAGTCTCCATAAAAGGGTAAGAACTGAGAAGTGACATCAACATTTGAAGCTATAACTTCATTACTAAAAGAGGATCTGATAACATGTCCCTGTCTCCAGTATATACCACCCTTTATACTCTGATTAATATACACCAGTGATTAGATTTATGTGTTTTGTACAAACTTCTAGATACAGGTGGTCCAGAGTTCCAATAGAAGAAAAAAACTGTGAAGCTTAGCAGATGGATTACTTTCTATGACTGTTACAAATTAACTTACAGAAAGTAAATCTAGGAGCAGACAGCTTTGCACCCTGAGGGTACAGGTCATTATAGTAGAGAAGACATAGTGACGAAAGGCTACTCATTTTTATTACTTATATCTTGGTAGGTTGGGCAGCTGAAAGTGTTGAATAGTAGAATTTAGCTTGCTTTCTCCCTTATTGCTTTGAACTCAGCCTGAGATCTTACCCTACATTATAGTGCCTCCCACATTCAGGAATTTTTCTTTCTCAATTAGACTGCTCTGGCCAACCCCTCATAGTCATGCTGAAGGTTTGTCCCTTCATTACCCTAGGTGTTCCTTAATTCAGTCAGATTGACAGTTAAACATCATAGTAGCGTAGATTGTGCTCAATGACCAACATCTGGCATGAGAGCTACAACTGATGTCTCCCTTTTTAGGGAGGTAAATAGTACCTCTTTTACTATTTACCCCGACCTCCCTGGCTTACCTGGTGGCATTACCTAAATCCACATCTTTGTGAGAGCTGAATTCATGTACATTATGTGCATGTAGGTACACATAATTTAATTGTATAATAGCTGTCACAATTGGACTAGATAGCCCCAATCACTGCCCAGTTGAAACAGCTGCCTCTTTTAATTCTGCTCCCATTTTGATAATCACAAAGATTACCATAGCTCCACCTTCCTAGATAAATAAGAATATTTGTCCTTGCAAAGTTGGTTATCTTGTTTAATGAGTGCTATTCTCTCGTCATAAAATCTAAGTACCAAAGTAGTACTTTGTATTTCAGTAGAAATTTGATGATTGCCAACAGTAGTATTTTCCATTTGGAAGCTAAGACCTTTAGTTTCAGAAACCAAATTTGTAAGGATAGTAAGGATTAGTCTGAAATACTGTTTCTGGTAAGTGAATATGGTGGCAAGTGGACCACCCAAAATTATTAAACTTTAAAGTTCACGCCATATCCTTCTGGAGAATGACTCTTTGTGTTTTTAAGTGCACCCCCAACCTAGTGCTCCCTCTGTGCCTTAAGCTATTAGTCTGATGGTATTTGGGCAACATGGGTTATTATACCACTGAAGAAATTCATAATCAATGGGTCAATCTTATACCACCTTTGCTTAAAAAAAATAATGTCCCTTGAGTTAAACTGATGAAAAATGGGATTCCATAGCAATGAAGCACTCTTTCAGTGGTCAGGTGTATCAAGGGCTTTTGAAAGGTAATAGAAATCCACACATAAAGGCACAGAAGATTCTGGAAAGCTCTTTTGTGCCTTTTTGTGGTAGATGGTCTTTGATGGGTGTAATTGTGTAACCTGTATATCTTAGTACTCTATCTTCATTCCTGTTTGTTTACACATCTACTTTTCTCCATAGTAAGGTCGACGCTGACTTTCTAAGCACCATCTCTATACCTGGACATCTTTTCTCATTTATTTGTAGTTCAGAACATTGAATGACTGCTGTTACTGGCTTTTTCTAAATAACTGAAAATTAGCAATGCCCATAATTCTACCATTTTAGAGTTACCACATTCTCATAGTTTTCTTTATACAGAAACAGCTTGTTCAGTTGCTGAAGCCAGCATAACAATCCAGATTGTAAAATATTTGATACATGTTGGCCACTTTCGTGAGAATAATTTCTGCTCCATCAATAAACACTGGTGTACCCCTTTATTGCCAGCTGGGTGGTAAGTAATCTATCCAAAAATCTTATTCTGCATTCTTCTTTCCCAGAGTATTTTTGTCGTTAACTGAAACAGGATGAGGAGGTTGGAAAGATGGAAGCAGTTAATAGCACTTATTGCTTTTCCATAAGACCAAGATTCAGTTCCCACACCCAAAGGGCAGTTCACAATTGTCTCTAACTCCAGTTCTAGGCAATAAAATGAATTCTTCTCACCTCCATAGGCACCAGACACACATACAGTGCACACACATGCATGCAAGCAGAACACACAGAAACATAAAATAAACATTAATAAACCTAAAAATATCAAAACCAAACAAACAAAAAACAGAATCAATTTGAATTCCTGGTTTCTTTGCACTCTGTCCAGGATCATGTGAAGGTGCCACCCAAATTCAGAGTTTTTCCTTCCTCCTCAGTTAAATACCCTGCAAACACTCTCACAGGAATTCCAAAGGTATTCCTCCTCAATATCCTATCTCTCAGGTGAGTATATGTTTACCAGATTTTGTTTAAGGAATACTTTTGAAGCCATCACCTACAAAATGATGATGGAAGAAAAAGCTGGATTGATTAGAGTGAAAAGACAGGTTTAGATACAGATTTGAAAAAGACTTGATTGTCTACATGAGGTGATTGTTAACTTGTATAATCCTCCGGAGCAATAACAAAGACTGGCAAACCAGATGGTTTTTTGTAACATTGTGCTGGCCAGTTGTTAAATGAGGGCTTTGTTGGGGAAGCTGGATGCTGTAGATCAGTCTCTTGAGTCAGACTTAAAGTGAATAGAAAGTTGAAAGATATCCGCTAACAGCAATGCAATTTAACTTGTAACAAGTTAAATAAATGTGTTAAGTTCTAAGAGGATTCCTAGGAATTAAACCTTTGTATACATTACCTCCAGTCTGTATTTCAATCAAACTAGAAATATTCCATGCATGAAAAAACATGTTTCTGATGTTTGCCACTGTTGTCTGAATATCAATATTGAGTAATTTAAAGAATATCTAATTTGTCACTAAGTAATCTGTAGTTTTTATATTCAAATGAAATACTTTATGATATGACAATAAGTATATTTTAAGAGTCAATCAATAGTTTAAAGAGCAGATGGTCAACTGCAAAATACAGTGCTGGGTACCATACTGGATGCCAAAAATTCATGCTCAAAATAAGTTATATTCTATCCACATAACTGATTTAGAAAAATCAAACAAATAAGCCAACTTTCATTTTTGCCTCTAATGATAATGCAAAGTCTCCTTTAGGCCATTATCAATATATCTCCAGAAGACATGGCATCTCTGTTTTCTTAATGCTAGTGAGAGAGCAGGAGATTACCCCAAATTAAAAATATGCATTCATGAATAATAAAAGCCATGGTAATATTTTTAGTTACAAAATGTCTGGTATATGAAAACATTTGCAAGTAAATGGACAACTTATGACTAGACTAAGAAGGCTGATGTACAGCCTGAGTTGGATGTGCCCATCCTACTATGGTAGATGGTCATGGGAATGGCAGTCTGCATGTGGGAGCTGCTGTAAGAAAGTTGGTGGAATTGCTGTTCAGAAGGGACTGAATCCAAAATTTCCATTTTTCTTCTAAATACATGTTATTTTTGTGAGAATATTTGATATGTATTCACTGGTTGTTTTTCTCTAATGTCAAACCCACATACAACTCTTTGTAATCCCCATGGAACTTAGTAGGTGGTTCCTCATGTCACTGCCAATCAATAGAACTCTGATTAAACAGCTACAAATTTTGTTAATTTCAATACTAGAGAGTGACTCTTTTTGGCTTTTTGAGAATATTCTATAAACAAAATAATATTCTCTGATTTAAATTTAAAATAAGGCAGAGTGGGTCCTTTTCCTGTTGTTGTTTTTAAACAGCATGAACTCTGGCCAAAAGCACTCCAAGAACTAATCTGAGTGTGTCACCTGCATTGCCTGGTGAAATTGCAAATTTCAGCACAGAAGAAAACTAGGAACTCTCAAGATATTAATTAGCTAGCTTTGAGTAGCAGGCAGGTAAGTGGCAGAATGTGAAGCCACTAGATTTTCTGATTTTTCTGTACTTAACTGTAAAACATCAAAATAAGAACAATGTTTTTCTCAGCCTTTTTATTCTGCTTTGAATTTCTAATATGTCATTATTAAGGTTTTATTCATAACAATGAAGCCACTCAGAGGAAATATCAGTACTTGTGTTTTTCTTTTTTTTCTATTTTATTTCTTTAATTCTTCTTTTCTAACTTACTACCACTGCCTTTCTTAGTATTAAATACAAAGAAAAGAAAGGTATGAAGAAGCTGGGAGGAAGGGTAGGTGATGGAGGGAGGGAGGAGAAGAAGGAAAGTAATGTTCTCCAGAGGCTCCTGTGTTTACAGATCTAGTCCCTAGCCTGTGGCCCTGTTCTGGGGAGTTGTAGACCACTTGAGATTTCTGTCTACCTAAGAGAAATAAATCTTGAGGATATTTGCCTCCTGTCCTAGCTGAAATATTCTGCTGCCAGTGATGTATCTGTAAACCCTCACCAGTACAATCCTTGCTATTAAGGGCTCCATGCGTGGTGTATTCTAAACTATGAATCAAAAAAAAAAGTCTTCTCCCTTAAGTTGCATATGGTGGGTATTTTGCCACAGTAGTGAGAAAAGTAAGGAATGTAGTTTGTCATTAAAATCTAAATTGTATCTTGTATTCATGTTTAGAATGTTAAAATCAATAACCTCCTTGTCATTATATTAAAGATTCAGATAGAAAGGTTTATTGTTGTTTTTCATGCTATGACAATTAAATGCCTACTGGTTGGCACATAACTAGACTTCTTTGTAGTGGGTAGCCATTCCAGCTTTGATCTGGAAATACCACCCACTTTGAGGCTTCGGTAACTGTCACGCCTACAAGACAGAGCCGAGGGAGGACCCCTGAAGACCCGAGATCTGGATGGGGGAGCTCTCTTGGTTCCTGGATCCTGAATGCTGGACATAGACCGAGCAGAGTTCTCCAGAGAACACTGCTGGACTGCACTACACCTTTTCCAGACCCTGTAACCTATCCCTTCACTTGTAAGTTACCCCACAAAATAAACCTCCTTTTTTAACTACTTGGAGTTGTCATAATAGTTAAACCAATACTTCTTTCTTGGTCATGACTTTTTTAGGTCTTCTCCAGACCAAAATAGGTCCTTTGCAGATGAAAAAAAATCCCCAAAGCTAGAGCCTGAGTATATGAAAATTTCCATAGGAAAAGGGACCTTGCAGATAATAATTAGGATAAAGGTTTAGGTGGAAAATAATCCTGGATTATTTGTTGAGCTTAATGAGCTCACAGAGTTTTTTACAAATAGGAAACTAGAAAGTGAATGTAACAAATGATGAAGAAGTAGGAATGGGAGAGAGTAGGTAGGACACACACTCAAGACAGAAAAGACTGCCCAGGCAAGAGAGCAGGTGGTTGCCAGAAGCCAGGAAAATCAGAGAAAACAATTCATCCCAAGAGCTTCCCAAAAGAAGAAAGCCCCTAGGACACTTTCTAGATATCAGATCTCTTGAACAAAAAGGTAATAAATGCTCTTTTCACCCTCTAAGTTTGCTGGTTATTTGCTATGGGATTAATGGGAGGTGTTATTGTTCTCAAGCTCCATCTCTAAAGAATGAATGTCATTCCTTAAAGAAGTCTAAGATAATAAGACATAGACTCAAACGATCAAAACTCTGTGGGTTATAACGATTAAGTGCATTTAACACACTACATGGAGAGACTACACAAAGGAAGATTTATAATTTTGGTTTCCATGGTGATTATTAAAACTACATTTATGTAATGTATTATTGAGAACAATATGAGCCGCTTTGTATAAAAGAAATTAATGCAATGCATTCCTATGGTTCATTAACAAGTTCATAACCTTTTGAAATAAACAGTTGGTTTTTATGTGACTATGCTTTGAGTATATGTGCATATAATGTATAAAAAGAGGAAAGTAGAGAGAATAATTCAATAGTATATAAAAAAGATTATCCTCAAATTCCTTCCTTATAAGAGTGCATTCAATCATTTGTTAATTCATATTGTCATTTCTGAATATTCATGACATCATTTCAGCTGAGCTGTTGCTAGGAAATGTTTCAAATATGTCTGCCTGTCACTAATATGGGAGTTGTGTCCGGGGTTTCCTAGACTTATGAGGCTTTATTTGCATCTCACAATATTTGATCTTCTCTCTTTGCTTTTGACTCTTCTCTTCAGATGAGCTCTTCCCTTAGCAGTGGGTACTAGAAATTGGTGGAACTGAAAGTAATGCATTCTTCAAGAAATTTGCATTAACAAGGATTTCAGGATTTTATACTGCAGACTTGAAGCTCTGTTGAAGGAATTCCAGTATCTTTGGCATTTCTAACATACATTTGTAATACATTTTACAGTTTACAGAGCACTTCCTTTCTAGAATAACATAAGGCTCAGAGTTGTCGTTTAGAGTTCTGACACCAACCATGCCTACCTCATGCAAACTAAGGGAAGACTGACAATCTGCTTAGTGTGTTTCAAGCCTCTGGTGTTAAATTTTTTTTCAATTTAAGAACAGGTGAAATTTTCATGATTGCTTGAAGATGAAATTAAATAATGTATTTTGAAAAGAATATTAATACACAAGCTATAAAAGGAATCATAACAACTTTTATTATTACTATTATCAAGGTTATCTATAAATATGTGATACATTATGCTAAGATTTAGTGATTTAAAACAATAAGCATACATGGCTTCATTGGTTCTGTGAATCAGGATCTGGTGAGGCTTAACAGAGTCCTCTGGCTTTGGGTGTCTGAGAATGGTATAGTATGAAAATTTAGTTGGCACCCATCTCCTCAAGACCTCACTGGGGCAGATACACTTCCAAGATCATTAATTTTACTGTTGTCCAGACTCATTTCTCCCAGAGTTATGTGAGGAGACCTCAGTACCTCGATTCTCTAATCTTGGGGACACACTCAGCTCTTTCCCACATGGATTTCTCTACATGAAAACTTACAAGATGGGAACTGGTTTCCCTCAGAATAAGTAAATCCAAGAAAGAAGCTACCTAAAACAGGATCCAATATCCTTTTGTAACTTAATCCCAGATGTGGAATTCCATCAACCTTGTTACATGAAATTCATTTGAAAGAGTTGTGAAGTTAACAGCGCAAAATAGAGGACATGCTTAAAGGAGTAAATTCCAAGAAGTGGACATCAGCAACATTGTATTAGACACTGGTTAAAGTGGACATCAGCAACATTGTATTAGAAACTGGTTACAGTGGACTTCAGCAACATTGTATTAGAAACTGGTTAAAGTGGATATCAGCAACATTGTATTAGAAACTGGTTAAAGTGGACATCAGCAACATTGTATTAGAAACTGGTTACAAGAATTTTTGCCAGGCAGTGGTAGCACAAGCCTGTAATCCCAGCACTCGGGAGACAAAGGCAGGCGGATCTTTGTGAGTTCGAGGCCAAAAAGAATTCTTCTTTTCCAGTTCTAAAACATCCTTCACCAAAATTCTTGTCACTTGGTAAGGCATTTTCCAGTAAAAGGAGGCTCTGATAGTTTGCTGAAGGCAAACTAAACACATGAACCCAGTTTTAGGACTCCATTTCGGAGTACATTTAAATGTATATTTTCTTGATTATTGTTGTGTGTGAGGACACTTTATAACTTCTCTTACTGGAGTCTTATCTAGTCCTGGGCCTGGGTAATGGAAAATGCCAAGCTGCAAAGTTTTGCAAAACATTTGGTTTCAGGGGAAAAACAGATTAATGCTCTCTTAACTATGACTGCACTAGTGGGTACAGCATGCAATCATGATTTCCAAAACAATTATTTTGAATTTAATAGCTCTCCAACTCTTTCTCTGGTGCTGCGACAAGACTATTGATTTAATAGTGCACCAAGCTGCTATAAAGAAGAGGTTAAAACCCGTGGTTAAGTGGCACGGGTGAGTGGGGTTGAAAGCTACCACCACATGGATAGTTCTCTGGCTGCAGGAAGGGGGAAGGGGGAGGGGAACCTGAGGAGTGGGGTAAAGTGGAAAACAGAACAAAGAGGAAAAGCCAACAGGCAGCCGAGCTCTTTAATAGCAGTCGGATACTGCCAATTCTCTCTTTTCCTCTTTTTTCCCTTCCTCTTTTTTTTCTTAAATTTTTGTCATTCCCAATGTTAAATTGAGGTGATTATAACCTCTTGTTTGTTTTGTTTTGCTTTCAGTTAAAAAGTGAAAATTAAAAGACAGTGGGAATAAAATGTAGCATGAGCTTTTGGCAGCTGATGGATGAAAAGCCCATTACCCATAATCATAATAATACAAACCCTCTGGACAATGTGGGGGAGGAAACCTCTCACATGGGAGATGCTGGAAAAGACCCAGGCTTGGCAGACCCTGGGGCTGTCACAGGAATGAGGTTGCCAAACCCAGAGGGAGAAGCATTGAAGGCTGCCAACGTGGTGCCCTCTGAAAGCTGCACTGTGAAATGACAATGGAAAGCAGGAGAATTGGAGGTGTGCTGATTGGCAGGGGTGGAAAATGGAGAAATAGGCTGCCTGCCCACAGGGCCAAAGACCTGAGAACAGAGAGGTATAAGAGGGAGACAGAGTTACAGATGAAACCCACAGATCAGAGAGAAATGTACTTGATCAGAAAGCAAATAAATTAGTGAGCTAAAGCTTCAAATCCAAGACATAAACACAAATATGAAAATAAATTCAACAAAGTCTCCTTCATGATGTAAAAATGGATATAATGTGTTTAAACATAGGGGACTGTGAATGCAAGGGGATTGGTTTCGGGACACAAATCATAACAGATTGTCAAAATGTCATAACAGATCCTACTTTTAGGAGACCATCCATCTTAAATAAAAGGCTGTTTTACTACCAAAATGACTCATGTCTTCTCCATTTATTACCATCTCTCTGTCCCACATTCTACATATGTGAAACTATAAGGATTTTTAAATTTATTAATAAGTATGTACACTTGGATATTAATTGTATAAATACTATTACATACACTTCCCTCTGATCTGATTGTTCCACACTGTTTTTAAGATTCATTGGTATTCTGTGTCACGACTGTCCATCCTCATTTTTATGTTGAATTTTAAAATATAACAAAACAGCAAACTATTCATTCCATTTTTTATGGACATTTGACTAGTTAATAGTTTGGGGCTGTTGTTCATATCGTGTTGTTGACATTCTAAGGTTGGTGTCTTATTGCCGTGTACTTTAGCTTTTTGACCATTGTTTATGTGGAACAGAAAGATTTAGCCCTAGTACATTTTTTCAAATCTTTTCCTAAGCAGTTCATATTAATTTATACCTTCCCATTCTCATCTTCTCTGTTTCCTAAAAGTAATATATAAGACTTTTTTCTGTATATTTTTTTTCTTGCTGGCTGTTCTTTTTTTTCTGTAGCAGTATACATGAATAGTACACATGAATAGTACTTTCACTTACCTTTTCTTCTTTTTTATTTCTGATTCTCCCAAGTTTCACATTCTCATGCAAGTTGCATGCTATATACCATGACACCAACATGACTATCTAAATGGTTGAAATGGTAAATGTGGAGTGGATCAGAAATTCCATTCATCAGAGGACATACCACTTATGCCTTGCTAGAGCTATGAAGTGAACTGGAGCAATGTAGAGGCTGGTCTGAATCATGCAGATACAAACCCCAATGAATGTAATCTTTATTTATTGGGCTCAGATTCGTACAGAAACTTTATTTTACTTAAATGCTAAGTATAGAATAAGTAGTGATGTTTTAACAGAGTGCAAATAAATGTGACCCCCCCACCTACTAAGCATGGAGCATAAAACAGAAGTAAAACCTAGCTGTTGTCTAAAACAGAAAACTCTATGTGGCAAATCACGACCTTAACTGAGCCCCAGATTCCTAATATGCAAAAGCCATAGATTATTCTATGTACTGTGCAATGTATTTATCCACAGCTTCTCTGATATGAACTCTTTATTTTGTGAAAAACAGTAGTGCGTTTCCTTCAGGACATAATTCCATTCTCCTTTTATTCCCCAAGTTTTAATTTCAATGGATCATTGTGATTAGAATTATATTGTCAATGGCATTGTGACTCAGGAATATTTGAGATTTCACATTTATGTTTCTATAATTATAATTGTTTAAAGACTAAATATTTTGTAGCTATTTTCAAAGAGGAATTTAAGTTTTGTATTCAAAATTTGACTTTTAAAATCCTATATTGTTTGTTGATTATTATAATCTCTGAAACTATTCATAATGCTTGGCAATTTGGGTAAAATATCAGCCAAATATAAATTACTATACTAGTTAATTTTCAATATAAACATGAAAATGTGGTTAGGAATCTTTCAGATGTCCCATGCATGATTTCTGGATCCATTTCATAGAAAATAACCATGTTTAAAAGAAATGGAATACAGATTTTATATATTCATATGGGATTAACAGTGAAAAATAAAAAGTTTGGGTCTCCCATAGAACTTATCAATATGCCTCAGAAAAGGCAGAGGTAGTCAAGAAGAATCTAAGGAAAAGGTATAATAATAATAATAATAATAATAATAATAATAATAATAATATACCAATATTTTCATTAGCCAAAATCAGAGAAAGCATGGAAAAGTACAATGTAGATAAACAAAGAAATGTTTCAAGAAGAGAATGAGTCCATAAGCAGTCCATGAATGTGGTCTCTCCTCCTCTGTAAATCAGAAAGACATGAACAATTTTATCCTCAGGGCTTGGATATAAACATTCAATGGAATGGAAATATTAAAAAATAAAAAATATAGCAGTAAAATTAAGATCTAGTAGTAACCAAAGCAATTGATGATTTCATTTTGTGCATTAGCTAAAGTAAAACATGAAGGACTGAATGTAATTTTTGAGTGTAATGTTCAGAGTGACTCATGTCTCTCTGTCAAATACCTATGGGTAAATGAAAACAACAACACAGAAGATGCTCAGGTATAGGCAGAAGTTTCTGTCCCACAAGCCTCTCCCAAGTAACCACACAGAGGCATAATATTAAGTATAAATACTCCATCAATAGCTCAGGCTTGCCACTAGCTAACCATTATATTTAAATTAACTCATATTTCCTATCTATGCTTTGCCACATGTCTTGGTATCTTTTCTCAGTATGGCATGCCCATCTTACTTCTCTCTGCATCTGCTTGCCACTCCTGACTCTGCCCTTCTTCTTCCCAGCGTTCTCAGTTTGACTCTTCCACTTAACCTCATTCTGTCCAGGTATTGGCCAGTCAGCTTCTTCATTAAACCAATCAGAGTGACATATATTCACACAGTGAAAAAGAATATTCCACATTTCCCCTTTTTGTCTAATTTAGAAGGAAGACTTCAATTTTAACACAGTAAAATTATATACAACAAAACAGTCATAAAGTAAGAATTATAGTTAAAATATCCAGCCCATTTTTATTTGGCAAATTTAGAGAAAATAATTTATTATTTATTCTATCTTGATGAGTCCAAAGCTCTGCACCTAAGTTATTTTCTATCCTGAGTAAGGATAACTATAACTATCTAGTCTTCAACTTCATCAAAGACCCCAGAAAAATATAATATTACCTGAGAATATAGGAAGTACAGTGCAAGCCACTTCCAAAACAACAGACATCTGGCTGCCTAGAGAGTCAACCAAAGTTCTTTTGTAATGTTGGGGCATCCAACTTTGGTCTACAGGCCTGGTATAGCTGACAGACATTTCTGAGAAGCAGGGAATTTTGAAGGACTGTCTTACTTTTCTTGTCAAGGTTTGGCTGTCACTTCCTTTTGTGTTTTGTTGATTCAGTTTGGACAGTATACTTTCAGTAGTTGAGGCAAGTGGAGTTTCTTTGCCCAAATGCCGAGCTTTTTCCATAAAGAAAATGACCTCCATACAGAGTTTCTTTAATGCCTATCATCTTCTCTGAAGTAGATTGGTGCTGCCAGGAACAGACATATCTCATTGTTACAAAAAACCTTATATTATTAAAACATCTTAAATACCATATTCTGTAGATCTCTGAAGTGTTTGAAGACAACTTGTCTATCTAAAATATATCTCTATTTGATCTTGAAAACTTACCTAACATGACTCCAAGTTTGATTATTATAGATGATGATTAATCTGTATTTTTAATTACATTATATATTTTAAATGAGTTGCATAGGAACAATACCCCAAACAAGAGTAGAAGCATACATATAGTATAGCAAAAATAACTTTAAATTTGTATCAATAAACCAAAATCCATACAAATGTAAAATATTTTGAGTCTAATAGTTGTTTTTTAGAATAAAGTGGATTCAATAATCTACCTTTTTATCTGATCATTTCTATATTATATTCCCTTTTTTCTTTCAAAATGAGATGTTTGAATTTAACTCCTTCGTTTAGATTTTTTCTTTTACTATGACCAATAACAATTTGTAACCAATTGCCCTTAAATGATAACAAACATTCGTAACCAATATTTTGAGAATGTGGGTGTTGTTTCTCTAGGTTGCTTCCTGTTGTCTGTGAGTGCTCACATCTTTTGGGGAAAGTGAGAAAGCAGAATAATTGTTAAGTCTTGGCTGCAGTATTCTGTGAGGCTGGATCATCTCAGTCAGCAGCCTTGAAGCTGTTTTGAATTGGTGTCTGGTCCCCTTGTTCTGAAAATGTATAAACTTTAAAGGTAACATACATATCTGTATTAAAACAAGTATAGACTGTAAATTGTACAGAAATCAGCCAAAGATGATTTTTTTTAATTTTATGTTTGAGCAGGTAAATTATACACCATGTATCAGGTAGTTCTTCTAGGTTCATTTCTTTGTGTTTGTAGCCAGGACTTTTAGGGGGTCTGCCTCAATCAAACCTAACCACTTTGAGTGAATCCACAGCCTTTTAATTTTTGTAGAAATAAAAGCATAACCTCTTTCCCAAAGTAACATATATATCTTTTTACTTCCATTTTGAAGTCAAGATGTTTTTTTAATATATAGGTTGATTTATTCTAATCTATCTTTTAGCACCTATTACTCCTTCCTCAGCAGCCAAAAAATTCAATGACAACACAATAACATACAGTATCCAGACTCTCTGTGTATTTCCCATCTTTACATGGCCTTTTTTATATTACTTTACTCTCTTGTTAAGGATTTTATTATTTTATAGCTATGTTTTAACCCATGACTGTATGTACTCTTTCTCTTCTCTCTCCCAAGCCTATGTATACTTTTCAAACACACTGTAACATATTCAGAGGCTTTTTTATGTCTGGATCTGTTTTTAAGGACCATTATTTATTGTTTTTTTTTTTTTTTTGATCCCATGAGACAAATCTCAAAGTGGTATGTCATCCACATCCAGTGTAGCTTAATTTAGTGTATGTGGTAGTACATGGAGCCTGACTCTTCCTGTAAAAGCTGGCAGGAGCCACCTCTCTGTACCATGGCCCATGTGAGAGACTGGGAACCTACCATGCAGCTTATCTCATGGCATGCTGGTAGAGCTCAGGCTAGCAGCTCAAGTCTGCAGGCAGTGGCTGCGAGACATGTCTCTGCATCATGGCCACCATGAGAAACATGAGACAAGGAAGCAGCACCTGGCTGTTTCTACATGTCTAGAAACCTACCACAAGCTCTCTCAGGTTTTATGTGGATGTAGGTGCTGAACATTTGGGTGACATTTGTAGGCAGACTTTTCTTTCTTGCCTACCCATTCCCAAATAACAAACATGGAAATTTAAATATTAATTTTAAATGTTTGCCTAATAGCTCAGGCTTCATACTAGCTGACCTTTATATTTAAATTAACTCATATTTCTTATCTATGCTTTGCCATGTGGCTTGGCACCTTTTTCTCATTATGGCATGCCCATCTTACTTCTCTCTGCATCTGCTTACCACTCCTGACCCTGTCATTCTTCTTTCCAGCATTCTCAGTTTGGCTCTTCTGCCTAAACTTATCCTGTCCAGCTATTGGCCAGTCAGCTTTTTAATGAAACCAATCACAGTGACATATAGTCACACAATGTAAAGGAATATTCCACACTCAAGGAAGGGTTCTTGTCAAAGTATTGATAAATTCATCTTTGAATTTTCTAGATAAAATGCCTAACTATTAGTTCATTGGTACAGTGACTGCCTAGTATATAGATGATTCCAGGTTCAATCACTAGCATTGAAAATATAAAACAACCACGAAATTAAATATTTGACCGAACTTTCTAGTCTGATATTAAAATAAAAAGAGTAATAATTATTCAGTCAGTATACTCTTCTACAATATGTCCTTTGGGGGCAGATAATTTATTTTTAATGTGTGATAAATTGACTATGTATTATTAAGGAATAAATCATGATTGGAACATATCTATGATGTATAAGTTCATGTATTTATTATGTGTACATTAAAAATGCACATCATACATATGTATGTATATACAAATGTATGTATGTATGTATGTATAATCCTTCAAAATGCGTTGAATGGTTGTATGCATTTGTCAAAGTAATAAAAATTATACTAAAAATTAATGATAAAAATGTCAGAAGAGGATGCAATTCCAAGAAAACAACAAAAGCAATAGGAAAACAGTGTATAAATCTGTTGGATATATTTGTAAAAATAAAAGAATGCGGAATCATTTTATTTTCTCACAGTGCTACCTTAACATGTTTGTCTTTCTCTATTAGTAAGATAAATACTTCAGCAGTGAAGAACCCAAGCTATGTAATGTGAGTTTTAACTTAATTTAAAAATCATTAACTGATTTTTCTGTACAAACTAAATGCTTTTTCACAAAAGATTCATCACAGGCCAATACCTTAGTTACTCCTAAGTCATCCTTTTTTCTTCTAATGGGGATTTCAGAAACCTATAGCAAAGCTCCATTTCATAGATGCATGAATGACCCTTAAAGAGTAATCCACTAATATAACATTGCACATTGGATAATGCCCAAATGTATATCATTATACTAATGCTTTTCATATGATGACACCCTTAATTTTCATAACAGCACCATCAAGTTAACTAACTCTCCCCCATATAGGTTAAGAACCTAAGATAAAAATGTTAACAGTATTTTCCAAACACTCAAAATTATCATTGGAATGTAGGACAGTCCAATGCAAATGGGCTTTAAAAAATAATAATGCTGTACTTAATAATAAAAAAGCACAAAGAAAGTTGGTGCTTCTGTAACCCAAATAACAAAGCAATGAAGGCCACAGATGGCATTCCAGCTGTGTCTGATATACACCTGGGAAAACAGTGTCACTCAAGTCCATTTCATATCACACAAATAGAAACACAGTTTTGTCAATTTCCTGCTTAATCCTCTTAATTTCAGTGATGCAATGATGCTTCAAGATAAATTTTATTTGGCCTGAAACTTTGATTTGACTGTCTGCATCAATCGAAGACACTGGATAATCAAGAAATCTTCATGAGCTCTGGTTAGTTGCATCCAGCTGTGTATCATTAATTTATCTCTTATCCAATCTGGTATGAAACTTGAATATAGTATCTGAGACATTCTATGTAGTTGTCATCATATAATATTTCTGATCATATAATGGTTGCAAATTAGTTTTTTTCTAAAGATTAGTTTATGTACTTCTGAGGATATGGTAAAATCATAATGTTAGATATCTGAGAAACAGATGAAGAGAAAAGAGATAGAAGGAAGAAGGCCAGGGGGATTAATGCAAATTTCATTTTTTTTAAATTAACACCTCTATCCTTTCAATCTTAGACTTTAAATGATATGTGTCTATTCATTCTAAGGACCACTTAGAGGCTGGTAATTGTCATCAAATAAATCTCACAGGATCATTCATACAGCCATTTATTCCCCATGCCTCTGAAATAGAACACAAGTTGCTTCATGTTGGCATTCTCTATACTAGCTATTAATTACTAGATGGATTTGATTTTTTGCAGTTGAATGATGATAAAATGAAGCTATTTTGAAGTACATTAAACCTGCAAATTTGAACACTTTGATGCCAATGTTCATTTTATTGCAAGGTATCCTATTTTTACCTTCATAAAATTGAATGCTTACACAAACCATATAATTAAATTTAGCCACACAAAAAGCTCAAGACTATGCATTTATTAATTCTTGACTGCATTATTGCCTAGGAACTTGGATAAAGTTTACTGCAATTTCTGTAATCTCTGATGTAATCACACTGTAAAAGGTGACTCAATTCTGAAATTTGAAGAATTAATAAACCTTTGAAAGATATTTTCTGCCCCCTGTCACAATGACCATAGAGTTATTTGGGCAAACATCTGCAATTTGGCAGAGATCTTTTCTTCTGGAACCTGTAAATATTCCTTCAATGTTGGATCTAATATCAGCCTTCAGGAAGAGAATTTCACTTACAAAGGAGCTAGCAAATTGATAGTTTCTCTTCAAGATTGAAACTTATGAAAATATATTCTGGCTGGGCACCAGGAAATGAAAGTTGGTTAATCTTTGAAAGCTTGAAGATGTTAGAGGTAGAATTTGGAATCAGTTCTTTCAGTGTGGATTTATTAATATCATTCTTCATAAAATAGAGATGATCATGAGAAAAAAGAGAAAGGAACAAGTTCACTGTATTAAAAACTCACAAAGAAATAAACAAGGACTTTAAAAAAGATATATTTATGTTTCAAAGTAAATTGTAGCCACAGTTAATCAGATTTACCAATACTTGATGAACACAGAAGTTTGACAGATAGATGGAATGTAGATAAACAGCAGGAAGATAGGTAGTAGACAGGTAGTTAAATAGGCAATTTGCCCCTTAGCAATACCAAATATACACAGTATTTTCTGTTTCATCTTCACTCACTTCCAGAAAAATGTCTATTTGTTAATTTAAAAAAGTATTTTATAGGTATGACTGTTTTGAATGAATGTATATGTGTGTGCTATGTGCATTCCATGCTTATGGATGCCAGAAAAGGGCTTTCAATCCTTGTAACTAGAGTTACAGATGGTTTTGAGCCATCAGATAGGTGCTGGATATTTGTAAAAGCAGCCAATGCTCTTAACTGTGAGCCAGCTCTCTGCCCCCCACATACCCACTTTCTTGATCAAACAAGTTGCTTAATATCTTTACAAAGAATTATTCTCATCTCTCTGACACCTTATGCATCTCATCTTCTATCTTCTGAAGGTTGATTATTGGCTCACTGGTTCAAGATAATTTAGAAGTTAGTTTGGTGCCATTCTCTCTGCTCATATTCTTTGTTCTTTATCAAATTCAAACTTCTCAAATTAAGGTGTACACATGATTTTTATATTTACTTAAGTTATTATCTCTCTTCAATACACTCTGAAAGTTTTAATAACTCTTCCATCATCATCTATATTTCAGTTTGGACAGTGGTTGCAATAATATTTACAATTGTCAGTCTCATGAGACTGATGCTCAAGATTTGAACTCTTCAGATTAACTGGATATTAAGTAAAGTAGGGCAAGCTGTAGATCAACTTTTTAATGCCTTGATATTTAATATAAAAATCTCATCCCTTCCCCTAAAGTCTTAACTGCTGTTGCTTTTTCGTAGCTCTACACTCATCTTTTGTTCTTATCACTTGTTCACAGTATTTATAACTTATACATCATAATTTGTTTAACATTGATTTTTTTGTTTGTTTTGTGATACCTACCACGGACCACCCCTTCATCAAGCCAGACCCTGAGTATACACTGAATAGTTATCAACATCCAAACAAATGTAAATAATAACTTGTAGCATGTTAATCTTAATAAAGATTTTCATTGTTATTTTCTTCTGTACTTCCTGTTAATCTGTCTCTTCCTTTAGGCAGAAAATTTGAGGCAAAGCTTAAATTTCTCCTGATGATTGTATGATCACCTTCGTCAACCTGGCATGCAGATTTGTTTGTTTCTACATAAATAGACAATCATATACATGCACAAACTTTTGTATTTTTATTTTCAGTGAATAAAAGGAATGTGTGTTAGACACAATTCTAAAATGCAAATATACTTTATTTTGATGAGTAGAAAGGAAATCTCTGTAAATGGGAGCTTTTTTCTGTCCTACCCCATCCTGCAGCTGCTTCCAAATAATCACTCAGATGCTTATAGTAACAATAAATGCTAGGCCAATGGTTCAGGCTTATTAATTAAATGTAGCTAGCTGTTATATTTAAATTAACCCATTTTTCTTATCTATGATTTGGTCATCTATCCTATATTTGTGAATCTAAAGTTTCATATCTAAGGAAAACTATCATCATAACTATCTAGTCTTCAACTCCATCAAAGATCCCAGAAGGATATAATATTACCTAAGCAAATAGGAAGGGCATTGTAAACAACTTCCATGGTTCGTGGCTTATTACCTCATTTTTTACATGTCTTGTTTCCTCAGCAGCTGGCTGGCATCTGCTAGACTCTGCCCTTTTTCTCCCTGTATCTCTGTTTAGCTTTCCTACTCATCCTTATTCTTCCTGGCTATAGGCCCAAATAACTTTATTATCAACCAATGAGAGAAACACATATTCACAATGTACAGAAGGACATCCCACAGCATTTCTCCCTTTTTGTCTAATAAAAAGGAAGGTTTCAACTTTAACATAGTAAAATTATATAGAACAAAATGGTTATCAAGCAAGAATCACCATTGCAATATCTAGTCTATCTATATTTGACAAAATTAAAGAAAATACTTCATCATCTATCTTATCTTTGTGAATCTAAAGTTTCATATCTAAGGAAAACTATAATTATAAATATCTAGTCTTCAACTCTATCGAAAATCCCAGAAGGATATAATATTACCTAAACAAACAGGAAGTGCATTGTAAACAACTTCCAAAACTCCAGAAATCACAGAGACATCTGGCTGCCTGGACAGTCACCCAAAGTTCTTTTGTTAATGTTGAGGAATTCATCTTCAGCCTACAGACCTAGAGTACCTGGCAGACTTTTCAGTGAAGCAGGAAATTTAAAGGACTGTCATGCCTTATATTGGCAAAGTTCATCATTTGCTTTCCTCTGTATCCTGCAGAATGTCTACCAGTTTCTTCTATGAAGCAGAAACCCTGAAGGACCATCTTGCCTTGTGTTAACAAAGTTCAACAGTGGAACACAATACTTAAAAATTACTATTTTTCTAAAACCTGGATGTTTCTATCTTATGGGATTTTGTCATCTGAATCTCCAAAGGGTAAAGAGTCAGTTCTATGCAGAAGAAAAAAGCTGTTGTAAGTTCTGGAGTCACACAGGGCACACAGTTGTCTATGTTAAGAGATAAACAGTTTTTACCTAGAACTGTAGAAAAACAACAGTTGTTGTTTTCTGACATGGTATTCTGTTCATGCATCATAGAGTAATAAAGTTATGCCACACTGAAAATGAAATTGGGTTAAGCAGCTTGCCACAGTGACACCATAGAGTTTGTGGTAGAAACACAGAATCTCAGAATTGATAAGATTCTTAACCTGCTCAACATAACTATCTGTCAAACCCAAGCATCAAATGTACATTTTTAGGAAACCCCAATTGTAATGGGAAAGCTAAAATAGGATAGCAATCAATTGCAGAAAAATTGTCATCATAAAATGTTGGGGACAACAGACATCAAGAGGTGGAAGGGGTGTTAGAGAAGTATGCAGTGACTATAAGACATAGTAGACAGACAAGATTCCTAGAACTTTTCTAAAAGTGTATTTCTGTTTGAGATATAATTTAATGTATCATGCTATTTGTAATGTATGCATTTTATATGAAAATGAATGTTTTACAACATTTTCCAGCAATGTTGACTTTGGTACAGTAGAAAGAAGAATTCTCTAATCTTAACTGCCAATCTATGAAATAGTTTCTTTATAGGTGTGCTACTTTTGTTGGACATTCAACAATGACAATTTGAAAGGGATTACTGTTGGTTTGAATGTTGATTAGTGAGTTAGGGGTCTGCTATTTTAAGTTAAGAGTTAATAATTTACTAGAGTAGAAACATTTGAATAGGTGGATACGTAGTGAAGTGGTAGCACAATGTTTGTGAGAGTAACTAATCAATATCTGATTTGACTTAAAGCTCACTCCATGAGATGGAATCCATACCCAACACTGGTTGGATGATCAAGAATTTGAGAATAGACAGTAAAGAGACCTAGGGGAAAATAAAACACTACTGTTCTACAAAAGTGAAGTAGCAATAAAATGACTCCTAATGACATTGGTTTATACAACATAAACATAGACTTATAGATCATTGCCTTGCTCAGTATCATCAGAGAAGCTTCCAAGTGCAGATGGGGACAAATACAAATACCCACAGCCAGACATATGCAGAGAGTGAGAGACCTTGGAACATTCACTCCTAAATGAGATGTTTCGATCAATCCTCTACATCAACCAGATCAATGCATGTATGAGCATGTACAGAGACTGAGGCAGCATATACAGGGCCTGCATAGGCCTAAACTAGATGCAGTCATAGATCTGAAAGTCATGAACACTTGCCTCCATCCCTAGTGCAGAAACTATTTCCAATTGATAATCACTTGCAAAGGAAAATTTAGTTTTCTCTAAAGGAGTTTCACTGTGAAAAAAACTACTCTTAAGGGTAGGATATATGCTTAGCAGCAGATGGACAATAGAAAATGAACTCAAAAGAATCTTTAGAGGTTCCTTGTCTCATAATGTTGTGTTGATACAGTTCAAGCTCATCAACTGACTCACTTATCTAGAGGGCCTAGATATTCCATGGGGGCTCCTCAGCTATTGGTTCACAGCTCATGTGTTTCTGCTAGTTTGGCTATTTGTCCCTGTGCTTTTTCCAATCATGGTCTCGATATCTCTTGCTCATATAATCCCTCCTCTCTCTCTCGCTAATTGGACTCCTGGAGCTCCATCTGGGGTTTGGCCATGGATCTCTGCATCTGCTTCCATGAGTCACTGGATGAGAGTCCTATCATGACAGTTAGGGTGTTCAGCCATCCGATCACCAGAGTAGGTCAGCTCAAGCACTCTCTTGACCATTGCCAGTAGTCCATAGTGGAGGTATCTTTGTAGATTTAGGAGGCCCCCAAGCAGTGGGAATGGGACCTGTCCTTGGTGCATGAGCTGGCTTTTTGGAACCTAGGGCCTATGCTGAGACACTTGGTTCAGTCTTGGTGCAAGGAAGAGGGGACTGGACCTGCCTCAACTGAATCTACCAGACTGG